>JAIVFH010000040.1:0-294079 GCA_025765595.1 Obelidium mucronatum
CGGCTGCACGCAAAAATCTCCAAGACACATCCTGCATAATTTGGCGCTCGCTCCATGGAGTCTGTGGTCACTATTGCTTTCAACAATGGCGGCAAGTACTGCGCCAAAGCAAAAACAAAAAAAAAAAAATTGCTCTACACATGGTTTCTGCCACAAATCGGCAACCTCTTTTTTCTTTTCGTGTTGTGCGCGGAATTTCTGCCAACATAGGCGTGCCAACGGCGCCACGCTAGCACACCGGCTTCTTGCGTAAAGTGGGCAGGAGCCTTTTGTTTTGAATTCCCTTTTCTAGTTTTCACGCGCTCTACCTGGCTCGCATCTCTTCCAAACTTTGAAGAAGCCTTGCCCAGACTTTTCTCCATTTTTGAGATGCCTCATAGCAGCCAAAACTAAAGAAACAGGCAGGCGGACATCTGTTATGGTAATCAGTTTGTCAAGACAACAAATTTTATTTTTTGACAGCCGGCTTTATTTCAAGGGCCGCCCTGGTTCCAAAGAAAAAAGAGTTTTTTTTTTCATAGTTTGCTGTTTTTGACAGCTGTCAATCGTATAAAGCGCAACACAGAAACAGAACCTGCAACTACGGCCATACACACCAAAAAGCACCGGATCCCGTCCGATCTCCGAAGTTAAGCTGGTGATGGCATTGTCAGTACTGCGGTGGGAGACCACGCGGGAATACAGTGTGCTGTAGTTTTTTTCGCGGCTGCACGCAAAAATCTCCAAGACACATCCTGCATAATTTGGCGCTCGCTCCATGGAGTCTGTGGTCACTATTGCTTTCAACAATGGCGGCAAGTACTGCGCCAAAGCAAAAACAAAAAAAAAAAAATTGCTCTACACATGGTTTCTGCCACAAATCGGCAACCTCTTTTTTCTTTTCGTGTTGTGCGCGGAATTTCTGCCAACATAGGCGTGCCAACGGCGCCACGCTAGCACACCGGCTTCTTGCGTAAAGTGGGCAGGAGCCTTTTGTTTTGAATTCCCTTTTCTAGTTTTCACGCGCTCTACCTGGCTCGCATCTCTTCCAAACTTTGAAGAAGCCTTGCCCAGACTTTTCTCCATTTTTGAGATGCCTCATAGCAGCCAAAACTAAAGAAACAGGCAGGCGGACATCTGTTATGGTAATCAGTTTGTCAAGACAACAAATTTTATTTTTTGACAGCCGGCTTTATTTCAAGGGCCGCCCTGGTTCCAAAGAAAAAAGAGTTTTTTTTTTCATAGTTTGCTGTTTTTGACAGCTGTCAATCGTATAAAGCGCAACACAGAAACAGAACCTGCAACTACGGCCATACACACCAAAAAGCACCGGATCCCGTCCGATCTCCGAAGTTAAGCTGGTGATGGCATTGTCAGTACTGCGGTGGGAGACCACGCGGGAATACAGTGTGCTGTAGTTTTTTTCGCGGCTGCACGCAAAAATCTCCAAGACACATCCTGCATAATTTGGCGCTCGCTCCATGGAGTCTGTGGTCACTATTGCTTTCAACAATGGCGGCAAGTACTGCGCCAAAGCAAAAACAAAAAAAAAAAAATTGCTCTACACATGGTTTCTGCCACAAATCGGCAACCTCTTTTTTCTTTTCGTGTTGTGCGCGGAATTTCTGCCAACATAGGCGTGCCAACGGCGCCACGCTAGCACACCGGCTTCTTGCGTAAAGTGGGCAGGAGCCTTTTGTTTTGAATTCCCTTTTCTAGTTTTCACGCGCTCTACCTGGCTCGCATCTCTTCCAAACTTTGAAGAAGCCTTGCCCAGACTTTTCTCCATTTGACAGCCGGCTTTGTGTGCTGTAGTTTTTTTCGCGGCTGCACGCAAAAATCTCCAAGACACATCCTGCATAATTTGGCGCTCGCTCCATGGAGTCTGTGGTCACTATTGCTTTCAACAATGGCGGCAAGTACTGCGCCAAAGCAAAAACAAAAAAAAAAAAATTGCTCTACACATGGTTTCTGCCACAAATCGGCAACCTCTTTTTTCTTTTCGTGTTGTGCGCGGAATTTCTGCCAACATAGGCGTGCCAACGGCGCCACGCTAGCACACCGGCTTCTTGCGTAAAGTGGGCAGGAGCCTTTTGTTTTGAATTCCCTTTTCTAGTTTTCACGCGCTCTACCTGGCTCGCATCTCTTCCAAACTTTGAAGAAGCCTTGCCCAGACTTTTCTCCATTTTTGAGATGCCTCATAGCAGCCAAAACTAAAGAAACAGGCAGGCGGACATCTGTTATGGTAATCAGTTTGTCAAGACAACAAATTTTATTTTTTGACAGCCGGCTTTATTTCAAGGGCCGCCCTGGTTCCAAAGAAAAAAGAGTTTTTTTTTTCATAGTTTGCTGTTTTTGACAGCTGTCAATCGTATAAAGCGCAACACAGAAACAGAACCTGCAACTACGGCCATACACACCAAAAAGCACCGGATCCCGTCCGATCTCCGAAGTTAAGCTGGTGATGGCATTGTCAGTACTGCGGTGGGAGACCACGCGGGAATACAGTGTGCTGTAGTTTTTTTCGCGGCTGCACGCAAAAATCTCCAAGACACATCCTGCATAATTTGGCGCTCGCTCCATGGAGTCTGTGGTCACTATTGCTTTCAACAATGGCGGCAAGTACTGCGCCAAAGCAAAAACAAAAAAAAAAAAATTGCTCTACACATGGTTTCTGCCACAAATCGGCAACCTCTTTTTTCTTTTCGTGTTGTGCGCGGAATTTCTGCCAACATAGGCGTGCCAACGGCGCCACGCTAGCACACCGGCTTCTTGCGTAAAGTGGGCAGGAGCCTTTTGTTTTGAATTCCCTTTTCTAGTTTTCACGCGCTCTACCTGGCTCGCATCTCTTCCAAACTTTGAAGAAGCCTTGCCCAGACTTTTCTCCATTTGACAGCCGGCTTTGTGTGCTGTAGTTTTTTTCGCGGCTGCACGCAAAAATCTCCAAGACACATCCTGCATAATTTGGCGCTCGCTCCATGGAGTCTGTGGTCACTATTGCTTTCAACAATGGCGGCAAGTACTGCGCCAAAGCAAAAACAAAAAAAAAAAAATTGCTCTACACATGGTTTCTGCCACAAATCGGCAACCTCTTTTTTCTTTTCGTGTTGTGCGCGGAATTTCTGCCAACATAGGCGTGCCAACGGCGCCACGCTAGCACACCGGCTTCTTGCGTAAAGTGGGCAGGAGCCTTTTGTTTTGAATTCCCTTTTCTAGTTTTCACGCGCTCTACCTGGCTCGCATCTCTTCCAAACTTTGAAGAAGCCTTGCCCAGACTTTTCTCCATTTGACAGCCGGCTTTGTGTGCTGTAGTTTTTTTCGCGGCTGCACGCAAAAATCTCCAAGACACATCCTGCATAATTTGGCGCTCGCTCCATGGAGTCTGTGGTCACTATTGCTTTCAACAATGGCGGCAAGTACTGCGCCAAAGCAAAAACAAAAAAAAAAAAATTGCTCTACACATGGTTTCTGCCACAAATCGGCAACCTCTTTTTTCTTTTCGTGTTGTGCGCGGAATTTCTGCCAACATAGGCGTGCCAACGGCGCCACGCTAGCACACCGGCTTCTTGCGTAAAGTGGGCAGGAGCCTTTTGTTTTGAATTCCCTTTTCTAGTTTTCACGCGCTCTACCTGGCTCGCATCTCTTCCAAACTTTGAAGAAGCCTTGCCCAGACTTTTCTCCATTTGACAGCCGGCTTTGTGTGCTGTAGTTTTTTTCGCGGCTGCACGCAAAAATCTCCAAGACACATCCTGCATAATTTGGCGCTCGCTCCATGGAGTCTGTGGTCACTATTGCTTTCAACAATGGCGGCAAGTACTGCGCCAAAGCAAAAACAAAAAAAAAAAAATTGCTCTACACATGGTTTCTGCCACAAATCGGCAACCTCTTTTTTCTTTTCGTGTTGTGCGCGGAATTTCTGCCAACATAGGCGTGCCAACGGCGCCACGCTAGCACACCGGCTTCTTGCGTAAAGTGGGCAGGAGCCTTTTGTTTTGAATTCCCTTTTCTAGTTTTCACGCGCTCTACCTGGCTCGCATCTCTTCCAAACTTTGAAGAAGCCTTGCCCAGACTTTTCTCCATTTGACAGCCGGCTTTGTGTGCTGTAGTTTTTTTCGCGGCTGCACGCAAAAATCTCCAAGACACATCCTGCATAATTTGGCGCTCGCTCCATGGAGTCTGTGGTCACTATTGCTTTCAACAATGGCGGCAAGTACTGCGCCAAAGCAAAAACAAAAAAAAAAAAATTGCTCTACACATGGTTTCTGCCACAAATCGGCAACCTCTTTTTTCTTTTCGTGTTGTGCGCGGAATTTCTGCCAACATAGGCGTGCCAACGGCGCCACGCTAGCACACCGGCTTCTTGCGTAAAGTGGGCAGGAGCCTTTTGTTTTGAATTCCCTTTTCTAGTTTTCACGCGCTCTACCTGGCTCGCATCTCTTCCAAACTTTGAAGAAGCCTTGCCCAGACTTTTCTCCATTTGACAGCCGGCTTTGTGTGCTGTAGTTTTTTTCGCGGCTGCACGCAAAAATCTCCAAGACACATCCTGCATAATTTGGCGCTCGCTCCATGGAGTCTGTGGTCACTATTGCTTTCAACAATGGCGGCAAGTACTGCGCCAAAGCAAAAACAAAAAAAAAAAAATTGCTCTACACATGGTTTCTGCCACAAATCGGCAACCTCTTTTTTCTTTTCGTGTTGTGCGCGGAATTTCTGCCAACATAGGCGTGCCAACGGCGCCACGCTAGCACACCGGCTTCTTGCGTAAAGTGGGCAGGAGCCTTTTGTTTTGAATTCCCTTTTCTAGTTTTCACGCGCTCTACCTGGCTCGCATCTCTTCCAAACTTTGAAGAAGCCTTGCCCAGACTTTTCTCCATTTGACAGCCGGCTTTGTGTGCTGTAGTTTTTTTCGCGGCTGCACGCAAAAATCTCCAAGACACATCCTGCATAATTTGGCGCTCGCTCCATGGAGTCTGTGGTCACTATTGCTTTCAACAATGGCGGCAAGTACTGCGCCAAAGCAAAAACAAAAAAAAAAAATTGCTCTACACATGGTTTCTGCCACAAATCGGCAACCTCTTTTTTCTTTTCGTGTTGTGCGCGGAATTTCTGCCAACATAGGCGTGCCAACGGCGCCACGCTAGCACACCGGCTTCTTGCGTAAAGTGGGCAGGAGCCTTTTGTTTTGAATTCCCTTTTCTAGTTTTCACGCGCTCTACCTGGCTCGCATCTCTTCCAAACTTTGAAGAAGCCTTGCCCAGACTTTTCTCCATTTGACAGCCGGCTTTGTGTGCTGTAGTTTTTTTTGCGGCTGCATGCAAAAATCTCCATGACACACCTTGACACCAGTTCTTGTGGGAGTTGCACCTGCCAATCTTACCCTCAGAATAAATTTCTAGTTGGCAATTTATTTTTATTTATTCAAATATGGAAAGTTAAAAACTCAAGTTCTCCAAATCGTCAACCCGACGATGTTTTCCCTTGACTTGATCCGCCCAATCATGAATAGGAACAATAATGGTTGCACTCAAAAAAAGTCCTAATCCGATTGACAAGGATATACTCAAAACGCTCATCACCAAAGAAACTCCCTTTGTAGGATCCGAGCCCAGCAATTCCGTCACACTTCGAAGAGCCATCGATCCAGGCACAAGCATCAGCATTCCGGCATATGTGGGGACCATGGCAGGGACGCCACGTAGTCTTCCGTAAATGTTTGAGAAGCAGCCACAGCAGAAAGCGGAGAGCGCAATTGCAATTTGGTTGTTTAGAGATCGACCTAGATGGTTACGAACAATATAAGCAATCGCAGAAGCCGCCAACATGCCGGGCAGCTGTTTGTAATGGGCATTCATGTTGAGTGCTTGGGCAACAGCGGTGACGGGAAATAACAGCCAATGCCAGCGAATATCCAAAGGAACACAATCGTTCGGAATGAATGCTGAATCCGAGTTGGGATTGGAAATATCTCCGGGTCTTTTCTGAATCCGGAGTATCCCTGATACAACTTCAAGTCCGAATTCCAGACCGAATCCAATTAACGTAGTCATTGTAAGTCCAGCAAATAATCTTGTTGTTCCTGGAACCATGTTTCTCGTTGCCAGTTCGACCATTGCCATTGTTATGGCAGTTCCTTGAAGTAGCGGCAACACAGCCGATATAGTTGTCGATGCGTAGCAGAGGGGCAATCCCGAATAAATCAAAACTCGCACAATCGCCTGAAACCACCACCGCTGCAAGAAATTCAAAAGTCTTGTCAAACTGGTTTTTGAACCACACGTCCCAACACCCGCAATAACAGCTCCAAGAAACCCGCCAACAAACACATCATCCCATCCTCCAGCAAAAAACAAGCCACTCACGCCACCGCTGGATATCCCAGCAATACAAATCTGGGTCCAGAATGGGTATAAAGGTGGGAGTGCAAGAATCTCTTCCAGTTTTGATGTTGCATCTTCCACAGCAATGACTGCAAATGCATTGCGAAACCGCTTCAAGTGCTTTTCCATTTTTTCGTGCTCTTCTTCGGGTAGATTTGCCTGTCTCACAGAGTCTGCGTGTCTTGAAAGTGCATGATATACACTTGGACCGTCATGTGCCAGTTGCAGAATGTACTGTTTCAATTGAGTAATTTTAGTCCTGCTCATATTCATCAGATTCATCGTTATCTTGGTCGATGCGGTCCTCAATTGTTGGGATGCTCAATAGACTCGGTTCTTTCACTAGGATTGACCCCGACAGCAAGTTTTTCTTCATCGTCTTCGGGGAGCAGTGACATTCGGAGTCCAGATGCGTTTTGAAGGGTTGGTCGCTTTTTTTGAAGGCCCTTCCAACAGCGTTGGTGGTCGAACAGTGATTGACATTCCTTGAACTATTGAATTTCGTTGTGCCAAGGACGCCACACTTCCCATCATACCGACTTCTATGCCCTTTCCATCTTTTTTGTAGTTTGAAACCCGTTTGCATAGTTCCTTTATAAGCTGAACTGTTTTGTAATAGTTTGTTTCTGTTACAATGAAATAGAAATAATAAAAAAAGAAATAATAAAGACCATACGTTTATAAACATTCAAGTCCAGGAGAAGTATGAACAAATATCGTTTGGCACTCTGGAGGATTCCGTAAAATTTCATAGTTTGCGTCACCATGATTTTGTAACTTGTGAGCAAAGGTTAGCAATGATAAAACTAGGGAAAATCGCAAAACTAGCTGGATGACCAAGACCTTTGGCTACCTGGCGGAAAAGAAAAGGAAAAAAAAAGGGAAAGCAGTAGTTAAGGAACGTGTATACATATTTCGTTTCCCTCAAGTCACCTCTCCAGCATGAAAATCCAACATATGCGTAGGACATCCAAACCCTTGCAATGCCTTCACCAAGAGCATCGTGAACCGTTCAATATGTTTTAAAGTTTCTGGCTTGCAGTTCCTCTTCATTTTTCCCCGAATCAAAGTCCATCTTCATTTTCGAAGGAGACAAGACGCCATTTTTGGCCGCCTTGTTGCTCGGGAGAATTTGACTAAAAACTCGTCCAATAGATTAATCAGTTGCGAAGTATCTGCTTCAGAAGCAATACTCTCCATTGTTCCCGATCTATTTCGATTGAGGTTTGCAGTGTTGATTTTTTGGATATCCACTCGTGTTGCGGGAGAGGTGGGTCGCTTGGACGAGCCAGGCCGAGTAGAAGGGTGACGGCGGTCCGCTTCTGCAGTCTTTGAGCGCTATTTGGACGCGTAGTTGGACGTGTTACTGGCCGCGAGGGCTCGTAATCGCGACTCTGGTGATCTGAGGTGTTGAAGTTGTTGAGAATACCAATGGCGACATCATGTGATGTTGGGCCGAGCTCTTCGGAGCCAGAGGGAGTGGCAATCTTGTTTGCTGATTCGTTTGTATCCTGGCGTCCGTGGGGATTGCCATCTTGCTGGGGATTCTCCATCACTTCTTTTTTGGGATTTGTATATATTCCGAAAAGAAAAAAGAAATGCGGCTTCGAATTGGCGGTGTCACACTATCTCTGCCAACAAATCTGACATTCAAGCCTAAAAATTCACGCCTCTTCTGGAAACGCGTTCTATCTATTGTCTTCATCGTCGCATTCTTTTTCATTGCGCTGCTCCTCAACTTATTCGGTGCATACCTCAACGATATGGCCAGCTACTACATGCACCCGGAATACCTAAAGAATCCAAGCCCATTCTCTAGTACGCATTGTTTATGGGAGCATGTCAAGTTTGCTAGTGGCCAGTTGAGCTTCTTTCGTTTGTGTATCGGAGTTTTTTTTTTTTTTTGACAGGCCGCCATTTCCAACCAACAGAGCACTCTTTAAGGATCGAATAGCACATACGGCTAGTTGTTCTCCTGAAGTCATCAAGGCTTTAGTCGATTCAACAAAGATGAAGCAAACTGACGACGGAATCATGGATCAGTTATGTGATGCGGAAGAAACGGATCCGTTCAAGTGTCCACTAGAGTGGGTCATTTATGCAACCAGCTGTTCGAAAGGATTGAATCGACTGGTTAAGTTACTGCACGAAAAGCCAGGTAGAGTGGCCATCTTGGAAAACAGAAAGAATCACCCAGCCCTAAAACAAAGACTCAATACTTTTTAATCAGATATTAAAGTCACAATTCTCGGTATGGGAGTCGGATGGCGGGGATGGGGACAAAGAATACGGGCATACCACAATTATCTGACCACAGTGAATCCTGATTCCATGGTTGTTTTGAGTGATGGAGAAGACGTTTTGCTTGTCCCCGGATGTCAAGGAATTGATGTTATCAATGGATTCGTGAAAAGTGGAGATGGTGCGGCAGGTGGATTGAGTTCCATTTTGTTTGAAGCTGTGAGGTATAGTGGTATTTATGTTCTGGAGAAGGGACGTATAATTCAATTGTAACAAAGGTATCCATGGCCAGATCAAGAGGATGGATATAAATTCAAAAGGGCAGACTTGGTACGCCGACCCAAAGGAGTCAGAGACCCAAGGATCGAAGGTCGAAGAAAGAATGGAGTAAGTTGGGGAAGGCAATGTATCCTTAAATTTAATAACACCAATTTCCGTTTGTAGTCACCCCCAGGATCACCTGCAACGCCCCCAAGTATATTTCCTTATTTAAACGCTGGTGCAATGATTGGAAAAGCTGGTCATTTACAGGCGCTCATTCGACGCGTTTACACGGACGATTGCATTGATGACCAACGCGCATTTATTCAATCATATTTGACGCCAGATGTGTGGTGGTCCAGTCATGTGGAGGCTCAATCAATGGTGAATGAATCAGAGAGTGCAATACAAAACGCAGCCGAAATAGAAAAAAGGGAAGGGACGGGAAGTATCGCACATTTACAGGCATTGAAAAGGGTCGAAGATGTGATCAAACAAAAGATTCGGCTTGAAAGCGTGACATGGGGATTTAACCAAACAACTCTGGGTGAAGAAGACAGTGGGAACGGCGTACCAGATTATGCAAGACCACTTATAGCGCTCGACTATGATAATGACTTATTTTTGAGTATGTATGATGTCGCTGCGAGTGCCATTGTGCTCGATAGTTTGTCTGGAAGGGTAGAAGTAAAAACAACGGAGGAAAACCTTGTATTCTGCATCAAAGGTATGTGCTTTACATTCGATCTTCATGGTGATTTAAGTTAATAGCGGTGGCAGTGGAACAAAAACAACCAATCGCGCGCTAGAAGAGTTGAGTAAAGCATTTGGGCTTAATTGGGATGATGAAGCCATTATAAACAGCCGAAAACTGCAACTACAGCATCCCTGAACAAGTATCTCTTTGGGAGAAATAATAAAAAATGAAAATATTAAATATTAAATCTCAGTTGATTAAGCGGACACTTGGCATAAAAATTAATAAAATAATCAGAAAAAAAAGGAGAGCAAGAACTGCGCAACACATGAATCCAGACGAAGAAGCACCTGTTGTAGAGGTAACAAACGGTTTGATCCATCTGGCAGACCTAACTCTTCAGTCCGACAGGAAATCTCGCTGAGTGTTGAAGAGACGAATCGACTGCGGATATCACTTGGACTCAAACCCCTGGATTCTTCTCGCGGAACGAAAGGCGACCAGACCGCGGCGGCCAACTTTGCGGCCGAAAAAGAAGCGGCAGCAGAAGCGGGCAGAGAGGTAAGGTTTTCGGCGCGCCGACGGCGACAAGTCGAGTAACGTTTTTTTTCTTCCTGCGCCAGGAAGCAGCAGATAGCGGCGCTGCAGCGCAGCGAGGAGCGCGAGAAGGCGCAGACGCGGCTGGCGGGGCGCGGGCTCGCCGAAGACGGAGACGGCGACGACGGGGCGCGCGGCTGGGCGGCGGCGCACAAGGCGGCGAGCGCGCGCAACGCAAAGGCGCTGGCGGAGAAGAAGGCGCGCGAGCTGGCGGCGGCGGACGCGGCGGCGGCGGCGCAGTACGCGGCGGCGGACCTGGCGGGGCTGCGCTGTGGCGCACGCGCTGGCGGCCGTCGGCGACGACATTCTGGTGCTGCGCGACAAGCCGATCGGCGATGACAAATCGGACGCCGAGGACGAGCTGGTGTCGCACGCGCTGGCGGCGAACGAGGCCGCCGCGCGCAACGAAAAGAACAAAAAGGGCTTCAAGTACTCGGCGTACGACGACAGCGGGAAGATGCTGGCAAAGTACGACCAGGACGAGGACGCCGACGCCGGCTTTGTGCTCGGGGAAGGCGGCGCCGTGGCCGCGGCGGCGTCGCTGGAAGAGCTGGAGACAGGACGCGAATGCGGGCAGCAAGGTGTCGCTGGAATACGAAAAGATGCGCGAAATCAAAGACTACTACACCCAAGAAGAAGCGGCTGTCGCCTTTCTAAAGCCGAAAAAGAAGAAGAAGAAAGTAAAGTCTCGAACAAAAGACGAGCCAGATTGGCCCACTGCTTCGCTCGAAAATAATACCAGCAGCAGCAGAAGCAACGAAACCAATCAAAATGGCGGTGGAGTGCAAATGGATGTGGATGAGGGTAACAACAACACTTTCTCTAAAAGTAACCGAGATGCAAACATTCACGACATCAACTTTGTCGACGATGATGACCTTCAGATTGCTTTGTCTCGCGCCAGAAATCTTGCCAACAAGAAAGTAAAACGCCCTAATGCACAGGAAATTCTTGAAGGTGTGTTTTAAAGTTTGACCGCCGTGGGCGGAAATTGACTGCCGTACATTCGTCATAATAATCATTCAACTTTTTTGTTACAGCGGCAAGAGCCTTTGAAAATGAACAAGAAACATCCAACAGAAGAATGGCTGCCGGTAGCGACAGCGATGACGACGACGAGGAGGCACTGGTCCTCTCGGCAACTTCAGAATTTGTAAACAATTTGGCCACAGCTCCAATTGTTCACGCGTCTTCTCGTCGGCGTGTCGCAACCCACCAAGACAACGACGATGACGACGACGACGATAGCGAGGGTGAAAATGCTAATGCAAAGCCTGCTATTTCAGCATCGGCAGGTTCCAACGCAGCAGAAAATTCAGACGACGATGGCGACAATGGAGATCATGACAAAACAGAGAAAGATATGGCCGATCCTGGGTTTATGGATGTTGATTATTCGAACCAAAACGGAAATGACGATGGGGAAAGCTGAGGGTGGAGCTGCTGAAGGATTGGAAGTGATGGTAATGTTTTGTTTTGACCTGCCTCCGTCTCCTCCTCCTCCATCTAACTATCAATTTCCTGCACACTTTCCTTTATGTGTTTGATAGGGAGGAATCGAGGAAGAGCCATTAGTTTCAACAGGTCTGGCAGGCTACGTTGGCACTTCTTGGCCGCCAAGGATTCCTTGAGAAAGTCGATGATGAGCAACTTGAGCGAGAAAAGAAGCAAGTGGAACGAGCCAAATGGCTCTCTCAGCAACGTCTTCAAGACAGGAAGCGTGAGATTTTGAAGGAGAGGGAAAAGGCCATCCAGCGTGAAATCAACAAAGCGAAAGGACCTGCCAGAAAAGGTGGCGGTGGTGGTGGTGGAGGAAGTGGCTTGAATGCGGAAGATGAATGGCGTATTGAAGAAGAGAGTCGAGTTGCCGAGAGGCAGCGAATGAGGGAGTTGGAAGAGCGGTTCAAGAATTATAATCCTGATGTAAACATCAAATATAATGATGAGTATGGTCGAAACTTGACACAGAAAGAGGTTTGAGCTGTTTTTTTTTTTTTTTTTTTTTTTTTTTGAAACTTATTATTAACCATTTATTGAACATTCAATGGAAAACAGGCATTCCGTTTACTTTCACATAAATTCCATGGTAAAGGATCAGGAAAAATGAAGACAGAGAAAAGGCTACTGAAAATGGATGAAGAGTATGTATTGAACTGTTTTTTTTTGGGGGGGGGGTTGAGCGATACATTCTAATTTGGCCCCCTGTTTTTTTTCGAATCTAGAGCCAAACTGAACAAAATGAAGTCAGCCGATACACCTCTTCAAACAGCATCCGCCCTCTTGGAAAAGACCAAAATAGCAAAAACGGCACACTTGGTGCTGGCAGTTGGAAACCGCAACTCACTTCCCCAAGACGTTGTTGCAGCTGAAGAGAAGGCGCTACTGGAAAAAAGGAACGCGAGATTAGCTGCCGTTGCAAAAGCAAAAGAGCTCAAGGCTGCAAAAGCGAAAGGTGCCGGAGGCTCATCATCGTCATCAACCAAGGGTAACTCTTCTGTAGCTCCTGGAACGAGTAGTACTGTTGCGTCTGCTGGTTCGCGGGGTAAGGTTGCATTTGGGTTGTCTGGTGGGACAAAGCGAAAAGCCGACGCGTCAAGTGGACTGTTTGAAGAATCTCTGGCCAAAAAGTCGAAATAAATTAAACTGTTGATGCATACCTTTTATTTATGTAGCTTCCTCACCAAAATTGTGCTTGTAAAACTATCAGAAAATGGTGTTGACCGTTTCAAGCGCCAACACTACTCTGCCTGCCTTATTGACACCACCCACGAGTGTTGATCCAAAGTATCGCATCCTGGATAACCTCACCAAAGATCAAAGCAAAAGCATAAAGGAACTTCAACAACGGATCAGGGACATGTTTGTAAGGGGCAATGAATTGCACGGCGTTCCCTTGCGTGATGAAGAAGCCTGGGCTACTACTGATGAATGCAGCTGGCGATTTCTCAAAGCCAATAAGTTTAATGTTAATAAGGCTGAAGCTGCGTTGATGAAGACGTTGCAATGGCAAGTCGGCGGGTTTTGAGAAGAACTCAAGTTTGCGCCTTGGCAATTTTAATTAACAAACATGCAAAAAAACATAGGAGACGCGAATTCAGACCAACCGAAATTACACCAGAAGAAGTCGAAGAAGAATTCAAGAGTGGAAAGGCGTTTTGGTCGGGATACGACAAAATCGGACGGCCAGTGATTCATTTAGCATCCTCAAAACTCAAGTCTTCCGACTCGGCAAGGTTCCAAAAGTTTATCATTTTCAATCTCGAGAATTCTTCAAAGTTGTGTCCTGAGGGAATTTTTCAAGTGACAAGGACTGGCCATGCGAAAGGGCTGACAATGTTTAATGGCTTGTCTATTCCGGAATCGATTAAATTGGTATCTATTGTGCAGTGAGTTTTATGGCTTTATGCTATCTTTTTTTTACCCCCTATTCCTTTGTTAACTGTTGGAATTTTTGCAGATCACACTATCCGGAGAAACTTGGTTGCTCCATTGATTTCGACCCAACTTGGGTCATGTGGGCGGTATCATCAATTATGACGACTTTCATGGATGATTCCACGAAATCCAAATTGCACTTGGCATCGTCAAAACCAGGTGTTCAAGCTGGAAAAAGGGACAGTTCCAACTCGAAAGCAAAGGAAACTGGCGGTTGGGTAGACAATGTTGAGGAATTGGTTGATGCCAGTCAGTTACCAATCTATTTGGGAGGAACTTATTCCATTCAATATGACCACAATGTTCACTGGAAACCATTTGTGGAAAGAGTTTGGAATCAGTAAAATTAGCTGGAGTTTTTTTGAGTATTACAATACAGAACCCCCCACTATTGATGCTTTTCGTTTGTGAATCCTTCTATTTTTTTATTATTATTGTTTCGTTGCGTCAGGAGAGGCTTCATCATTTGGTTTGGGTAGAGCAACACCAGGCGGAAGTTCACCCGTCCTGTGCGCCTTCACTAGATCCGTCTTCAACTGTTTCCAAGACTTTCTACAGTCTTTATATTCAGCGAACAGGTGGGCGCATTTCGTTCTGTAGACTTCCCTGAAAAAGAACAAACGAGTGAGTTCCTCTTTTGAAGAGCCAATCGAACAAGTAGACCAGTCCTACCGATCGAAATTCAAATCTGCCATGCATTTGTTGGCAGCCTTGAGTTGATCAGCACAGAATTCTAGTTGCGGTGGTAGTCCTTCTGGTGTCGAAAACAGTGCTTCCCATTTTTTTCTCAAGTGTTAATTTATTCGTCTATTTAACTTCTATCTTTGTGATTTAACTATTGAGGAAAAATGCCTGTTCTTTTGTTTAATGAAACTTTCTTGGATAGATCTGGATCTGAAAACAGCTCTATTCGAAAACTAGTGAGAAAAAGTGAGTTGCACGATTGAATCGAGAAAAAGACTCGCCAAATACATTACCGGCTGCAAAGTCCTTCACGTTCTCTGGCTTCTTCAAAAGTAACTTGCCCCATGAAAAAATTCAGGATGTCTTTGATTTCCGGATGATCGCGAAGGTAATGTTCATTTTCGATACGCGTTTGAATCTAAACGAGGATCAAACATCTGGCATTCCCAAAGAAAGACGGGGTCTGGTTACCAACCACATCAATCTTTCAATGTAGCCCGCTGATCAGTCAGAAAGGACGCTCTGGAATCTGACCTCCGTTGACATAATGTTGGATTTAAAAAAAAAAACATGAAAGACAATCAAATAACATTCCATTATTTCTCATTATTGAGAAAAACTATCACTTTTACAGCAACTTTTCAGCATGGGATTGGGCAAGTTTCAGTGCCTCTACTGCACGCGTTAATTCGGCAACGGCGGCACCTTGAGCGGAATCATCCTTTCCACCAGACTTTCCTCCAACAGCAGCAGCAACAACGGCAGCCCAAGCATTGGCCTTCAAACCCTTCGAAATGTGCTCTTTGGCAACAACTGCAGAGTAGACAACCTTGTCCTCCTCCTCGTCTACTGAAACAAACAGAGCAGATTTGTTCCCCAAACCCTTCACGTGTGCGCCAGCAGATGTCACGGCCTTCATGTTGGCACCAACTTCCAAGTTGATAACTGCAAACGATGGGGATGGCTCAGCTTCAAACACTGCCTTGACCTTGTCAACAGCCTACAAAATATAAAAACTCAGGACAAAACAAGAAACCACCAAGTTTTATGACTAACCTCCTTCACTTCTTGAGCCTTTCGGTTCTTGTCAGCGTCGTCAAAAGCCTTCTTCAACTCATTAAACTCCTTACGGAACTCAGCCTTGGTGACAACAGGAATAACAATTTCATCCAACTCTTTGCCGAGACTCTTCAAAGCGCCTTCCAAAGAGGTGCCACTCAAAGACCGAGCCATGATAAGCTTGTCTTTGAATTCAGCAGCAAGCCTTTGAGCCTACAATCAATAGTTTAAGACCAAGTTTAAGAATCCTCAAAAGTTTCCAAACATACACCCTTGGCTTCTGCTCCTGTAGCTGCAATAATACGTCTGATTCCCTTGGCAATGCTCGTTTCTTCCAGAATCACGAGCTTCTTAATCTGGCCCGTCTTTGGCACGTGAGTTCCACCACAGAATTCAATAGAGTTGGTAGCCCATTTATCGTTTGTAGGATCCGCCAAAACGTCGTCAATGTTGAAACCGACAGTCACAACACGAACTGGGTCTGGGTAGACTTCACCAAACACGGCACGAAGCCCCTTGATGTTCTTTGCTTGGGCAAGAGGCACTTCCCTGCTGTACACCTTGACATCGTTTGAAATGATAAGGTTGCAGGTGGCTTCGATCTCCTTCAATTGTTCAGTGGTGGGTGCATTCTTTTGGGAAAAGTCAAAACGGAGCTTCTCTGGTGTAACTAGAGAACCCTTTTGATCAACACCTTCACCCAAAGTCTTCAAAAGACCATAGTTCAAGATGTGGGTTGCAGTGTGGTTGTTGGCCATTGGAAGTCTTCGCTCCTCGTCGTAGGAAGCTTCAACCTTGTCGCCAACCTTGACAGTACCACTGCTCAACGATCCAATGTGGAGAATGTATGATCCGTAGACTTGAACATCCTCGACGACAAATTCACTTTTGCCAATCTTCAAGATACCAGTGTCGTATTGCTGTCCTCCCTGTTCAGCGTAGAAGTTTGTCTTGTCAAGAACAATTCCAAAGTTTCCAGAGAAGTCCTTGCGGGCAATGTCCTTCACGAATTCTGGTGCCTTGTAAATTGCCTTAACAGTGGCCTTGATAGTCTTCTTGTCTACAATTCGCAATGTTGATTAGTCTGGCCGATGTAAACCAATTTTTTTCAAACGCCTTCACACACCGTATTTTGCTGAATCATCGGTTGGTGGCACATCAGGATTTTCTTCAAGCTTTCCAATAGCGACAACATCCAATCCCACGTTTTCGCCCTTGTCACCAACCTTTCCACCCTTGGACTTCTCCTTGGCCTTCAATTGTTCAGCCAAGAACTGTTCCTCATCGACAGTGAATCCAATTTCTTCAGCCATCAAGCGCGTCAAGTCGACTGGGAAACCGTAGGTGTCATACAACTTCCAAACATCAGGCACCATCAAGAACTTTCGTTCCACGGTCCTTGGCGGTTTGAATACATCCTTCAAAGAGCTTTTCACCACGGTCCAAAGTTTTCGCGAATGACTGCTCTTCTTCATTGAGGATTTGCTTAAGGTCAACAACCTTGCGACGGATTTCTGGGAATGCATCGCCCTGAAAAAAATATAATCGTTTAGCGAACCCAAACTGGTTTCAAAAGCTTTCCTCACCATCTCAGCGACAACTGTGTCGACAAGAGTGGAGAAAAAGTTTCCAATTGGTGCGTTGAATCTTCTTCGAACGTAACGAGCACCACGACGAAGAATTCTACGCAGTACATATCCACGTCCTTCGTTGGATGGAACTCCACCATCGCTGATTGCAAATGTCAATGTACGAACGTGATCGGCAACGACACGGTAGGCAGTGTCGACACCATCTTTGTCATCGGCACCGACAAGTCCTGCAGCATAAAGACACGTAAGATGATACGAGTTGCATAAAAGCGGCAACACTAACCAGAGTATGGACGAGCCCCAGTCATTTCTTGAATCTTCTTGAAGATTCCCATGAAGGCATCAGTATCGTAGTTACTTCTCTTGTTTTGCAAAACACTGGTGACACGCTCAAGACCAGCCCCAGTGTCAATGTGCTTGTTTGGAAGGGAACGCAATGACCGGTCTGGTTCACGGTTGTATTGCATGAAGACCAAGTTCCAGATTTCAAGAACATCAGGGTCATCCAAGTTCACGAGGTGGGAAGCATCTCGGCCACCAATACGATCGAAATGGATTTCAGAACATGGCCCACATGGTCCTTGAAAAAAATGGACAAGTTGAATAAGCTTGAACGGTTAAAAGAAACAGGAAACGAAATACCTTGATCACCCATCTCCCAGAAGTTTTCCTTGCTTCCAAATGGAATAACGTGCTTTGGGTCCAAACCCAAGTCAAGCCAAAGTTGCTTTGCTTCTAAATCAGGACCTATAAAAGAAGGACGATTGGTCATAGTTGGACTTGGGCAGTGATACGTACCAAGACCAAGCGCCTCATCACCACCAAAATATGTGATGTAAAGCCTATCTTTTGGCATTTTGTAGACAACAGTCAAAAGTTCCCAAGCCATATGAATTGCCTCCTTCTTAAAGTAGTCTCCAAAAGACCAGTTACCCAACATTTCGAAAAAGGTGTGGTGGTAAACATCTTTTCCGACATCTTCCAAATCATTGTGCTTTCCACCTATCAAGCGAAGGAGAGAAAATGTAAATAGGTGGGATGAGATGGATTTGCGTGAGTTAAAAACGAAAAAGGAGGAGGGTGCGGCATGATCTTGCATTCATCCTGAGATCCACGCAAATCTTTGAGCTTTTTACGCAATCATTCGCCAGTAATTTAGAATGGTCCAATTGGGCATTGATCGGCCCTGCTTCTGACAGATAAAGCCATTTCAAATTGGCCTCAATACTCCAGAACAGCCATCCGCAGTGACAAACATTGACACGCAATTGCAATCCCAATTCAAGCACGGAGGCATCGGAGAGATGGGTTGTGTATTACCGGCACGGATGCACTTTTGCGAGTTTGCAGCGCGCTTCCACTTGCTCATGTCTGAGTTGGGGTCGACTGTTCCCAGAAAGACGGGCTTAAATTGGTTCATTCCCGAGTTTGCAAAGAGCAGAGTGGGGTCGTTGACTGGAATGGTTGACGACGATGGCACGAAGGTGTGTCCCTGCTTCGACACAAAGAAGTCGACAAACGTCGAGCGCACCTTGCTCAGCGGCCACTGCGTTTCTTGTTCTGCTTTCTTGGTTGCGGGCATTCTCTTCAGTTGATGTGTTCCTGTGTGGACAAGTCGACGAAACGAGAGAATTGTGAAGATGATTTATTCAGCGTTACTTTACTCTCTGCATGAAACCCAATCACATTATTAAGTCTTTGTTGGCTTTTCCTTCTCATTGAGATGAATCATAATCTGCATTGGGTGCTGCAGTTACTTATCCTACTATTGTGACTTCACCACTTTCCTCCACTAAAGGAACCCTGACAACCAATGAAGACAAGCACACTACGTTAACGTAGTGTTTATATATTAAGAAAGGATGATATATTAAATGACATTATACTAAACAGCAATAAGGGAAGCTCTACAGTAGCTTCATGGCAGTCAAACATGAACAAAAAAACGGGAAGGCACTCTACAGGAGTGCCACTAAAACTGAAATACAATCCAAAATAAAAACTGGAACGCCATCCAGCAGCCCAAAAGTTCCAAGGAACTTAAGAAGCTTAAAATAAATGAACAAGAAGCAAGAAAATCAAACAGAAAAAAAAAATAGAAGGATACAACGAACAATAGGCACCCTTGGGGCCAGTACCTCTCACGACGAAGAAATGGCATCTTCCACGACACGAATGACCTCATCTTTCATCTCGTTCCATGTGAATGAAACTCCGGACGCCAAAGTCATCACCATGACGTCTTGGACCGTGAATACCACGTCCAGAATGCGATCCTGGATCGTGGGATTCATGGAAACTTCGATCCTTTCGTCAAGAGTTCTAAATTCCAGGATGATATTGGAATTAAAGCCATGGGCCAGTAGAGCACTTGCATTGACAACAAAGTGCTCCATGATTGTGGAGACAATTGCCCCAGCGTACTCTGGGGATAATGGAGGAAATAGCGTTGCAAGTTCGCTGCATTCATTGTAGAACACAATGACTTCACCAGCATCCAACTCCAATGGTACAACAGGCTCCCGATCTGTGACTTCTTCAACAGCTTCCACAGCGAATTCAATTAGCGGGCTGCTTGAAATAATTGATTGCGGCTGCTCCGTACAATCAGGTCCCTGCAAGTCGTCAAGTGAATTCATAGCCAACTGGTCATAGGCATTATCCAGCCCAGTAACCCATTCCCTTTCAAGTAGCTCAACGTCGGCCGATGACGGCTTTTCATCATGTTGGGTGCTGTGGTTGTCGGCAATGAAACCGGCTACAAACCGGTGAATATTTTCCACTGTTATTACTTTGGCCATCTTGGAAGCAAATGATGGTTGAGATTCAAAGTCTTCCAACACTTCAATGACAGTGTAAAGAATCAAAACACATCGGTCCTTTACATTCTTGTCGGTGGCGGAGTAGCCAAGCACCAGAGGGATGATGGCGGCATCAAGTTTCGGCATTGTCGCATAACCACACGTCAGTGGCTTGGGAAGAAAACTTAAAATGTTCTTTGCGATATCCAATGCGAATATTCTGCTGGTAATGGGTGACGATGATGCCAGGGCATTGGCGTTGGCGTAAAATCTCTCTACTTCACATTCTAGAGGTGAACGAGACGGGAGCTCCTCAAGACCATTGCCCAAAAGGTCTCTCAATCTTTGATTTTCTTTTTTCAGTAATTGATTTTCTGCACGCAGTGCATCCATTTCAGCGTTGGTGGCAACTTCTGGTGAAGTAAACACATGAACTGGAGCAGGTGGGAAGTCGCACGCCTTTTCGGCAGCTGGTGCGATATAGTTTCCGATGGCAGCTTTCTCATTCTTCTTGGTCTTTTTCTGTTGACAGTTTACAAGTCAGTAAATAACTGTTTTTTTTTTCAAAACAAAGGGGCAATATCCTACCTCAACAAACAGCTCATTTGGATTTTCTTTAGCCTCAAAACCACTCTTGTCGATGGTAGTTTGGAGCTGCATAAAAGACTGGCTGGAGAGATCAGTAGTGTGAATCAGAACAGGAATTTTGCTTTTAAGTCCAGGCTTTGCAACTGGAATGTGAGTTAGCTGGGCAGGGCCATTCATCGACTTGTTTAATTGACCTGTGGATTGGTGGAAAGGGAACCCGCAGCATCACGGGGAATTCTTGATGGCTATGACTGGATTTAAAGACTATTCCGCTTGCGACCGTTTTCTGGGCAGTCATCACCTCCTGTTGAAAAGTAATTGATTCAATGCTTCTTTTACATTAGCAAAAGCGAAAAAATCTTACCTCAACAAACAACCGGTGCGGCATTTCTTTCACTTTAAAACCACTCTTATCCTTAACATTTCCAGTTTGAAACTGGGTACAAGAAACTCTGGAGCCGTAAGTAGTGCGAATCAGGACCGGAATTTTGCTTTGAGGACCGAGCTCTGTAACTAAGGAAACCGGAGCGCGTTCCACTGGCAAACTTGATTGAGTGGCGGTCAACGGAGTGGAAACACGGAGATGCATCACAGGGAATTCTTCATGGCTATGACTGGACTCAAACCAGGTCTCTTCAGGGACAACTTGTTTCTGACTTCTTTCTTGGTCTTCTTCGTCTTCTTCTGTTGAAAGTCAACAAATGCAATTAATGTTTGAAGAAAAAGCAATAACAAAGGCAATAATCCCACCTCAACAAACAACTGGTGGAGTTTTTCTTTGGCCTCAATACCACCTGACAAACATTTTCGCAAAGGAACCCTGACAATCCAAAAATATTTAACACCACGGCAAAGCAAGACTAATAATAAAAAATCAATGCGCTATTTTATACTTGTTTTTCTTTGACATATAGTACGGTTGAATAGTGGGCTGGTTCTTTGGTCTGTGACGCAACAAAAGCATTAGAAACGACAGGTATGGTCGAAAATGAAAAATAAATAAATTGAACTTTGCGATCACTTACGTGTTTGTTAAAGCAGTGAGTTTGACGTGGCTGGGAAGCGTGATGTGGACGTTAGTTGCAGTGGCGTTGCGCTGTGACATCAAAGAATTGCGAGAGCAAATGGGCCAGTACAGGAACATATCAAGTAATAACAAAATAATAAGTAAAAAGATAATGAATGGCTAAGAAGTTATGATATTCCGCTCGTGGGTGACATGAATGTGATGTTCTATTCTTAAGATCCTCCGATCCAGCTCCCACTCGCGCACACGAACATGAACGCGTCCAAAAATGATGTATAATTTCCCACGTATTCCGATAACAGGTCGAGGAGAGTGGGTAACTGCTGACGACAAACCTTTGGCATGGCGTGCAGATACGATGTTGACATCTTTGAGAATAAAAAAAAACAGAACAGTGACAATTATTTCCAGCCTGAGCAGCGATGCAGAACGGAAGCAATTTCATGATTTTGTGCCAATGCAGGACAGAAACCAGAAATCGAGACCGTGTCGGCTCAGATAGTTTTCCAAATAGCCTCAGAACCATATTCTCGACCATTACATCAATAATATTCTCAACCATATATTCGCTGCCATGTCTAACATATTCAGAACTTGAAAGTCAAATATCCATTGGATGCTTCCGAACCATCCAGGTTGCCGATGTCATGTGAGCTGTAAATCCAGATGAATCATACAGCATTTAAGAGAGACATATATATCATATATGGTGGCATTTCATCTAACATATGTTCAGCACAGGGATTTATAGTTGGAGAAAAGTTAAGACATGATTGGACGGCAAATAGCATGATGTCGTTACCCGCTTATCCAACAGCCTGGCGTAGTTGTTTTGAGCTAATGGACGGAGTATCGGCCTTTCTAAGGATATGCTTAGACGGCAGTTGAGGCAACTGCTGTTTTTCTGAACTATATTTTTTTGCTGACAATGCTGAATGCTTTCCGAAATGTCAAAACTCATTGCATTCCAGTCTCAACAATTCATTCAAGAAGCTTCATTAGCTTAATTCATTCAAGAACCTCCATTAGCTTTGCTGAAGTCTTGTGGATGTAAATGCTGTTTTTATTTGACACTATCAATGCAGCGCTGTGTTCAGAGGTCCGACCCGCTCTGTCTACTTAATAACTGCCCTCTGCTAAGGTGTTAACAATTTGGTTGTTTCTACTTCGACCGGTGGTTGGCCGGCCTATGATTGTGGGGGCCTGAACAAAGGCCCATTATTATCTCCAAATTTGAAATAAATCAAATCGATGAAAGCAGTATCTCTTTTCCTTGCCGCCCTTGTCTTTGCCTCTGGTTATGTTTCTGCCACGAAGTCACGACCCGCTGACTTTATTGAAGAAGTTTTACCCGAAGATATTGGTGTGCTTCCTCTGGGCGAACGCGATCCAAGTTTTCTCTATCGCAAACCAAAAGCTTCTCCACAGTTACGCCGTTGAATTACGTTTGAAGTTTTTTTCCTTCATAATTTGAAACTGATATTGTGTGATTCCAATAAAGTCCCATTTGCTTTTTGGCATTTCTTTGCTTGACCACTGTCCCATAGCGATAAACACATTCATACTACAAACTGACTCCCAGGCAGCAATTCTGCTTCTTTCGAACCTGACGAACGAGGTCAGAAGAAGAGGAGAAAAGCACTCGAGGGTTGTTGCAGTTGGTGTTCCCGAAATAGACAGGCCTTGTGGGCACGTTGGCTGCATCTGATCACCGCTTGCAATTGGTCCAAAACGCATCTTTCTGTTCGGACAAATCCAAGCAATCGCATAAAAATGGAAATGGTCCAGAAAGCAGAAGAAAAACCATCCAAAAAGGGACCCAAGTCTGCCACCAATCCCTTCCCCTTCCGCCTGCGTCCTCGCCCAACCAATCCCAAATACCAACCTGCTTTCATTAAGATGTTTGTGCTGAAGAGAGACGGCCGCCGCGAACGCGTGGCCTTCGACAAGATTACTGCTAGAATCAACAAGCTGTGCTACGGGCTCGATGCCAACTTTGTCGATGCCGCGCAGATTGCGCAGAAGGTGAGCTCTGTCGCTGTTCGTTCAGCTTGCAGTTCATTCAATTATTAATACATACTCCACCTGGACATTCACTCAACAAACAGGTCATCCAAGGTGTCTACCAAGGTGTCACTACCGTTGAACTCGATAATTTGGCTGCTGAAACAGCTGCTTACCTGACGGTATGTCGTCTGCTCTTGGTTTGCTCTCGAATCATCCTAAATCTTTCGGTTCGGACAAACAAAACAAACAAAAACAGACAACTCACCCTGACTATGCTACCCTTGCTGCCCGTATTGCCGTGTCCAACTTGCATAAGGAGACTACTAAGCAGTTCTCTACTGTCGTCTCTGATCTCTACGCTTACTCCCACCCAAAGACTGGTCTTCACCAGCCAATGATTTCAA
Organism: Obelidium mucronatum; assembly: GCA_025765595.1. Taxonomy (NCBI): domain Eukaryota; kingdom Fungi; phylum Chytridiomycota; class Chytridiomycetes; order Chytridiales; family Chytriomycetaceae; genus Obelidium; species Obelidium mucronatum. Next base: position 23,750 of record JAIVFH010000040.1, read on the forward strand.
AGGAGACCCACGACATTATCATGGCCAACGCTGAGACACTAAACGCTGCCATCATTTATGATCGTGACTACTCATACAACTACTTTGGCTTCAAGACACTTGAAAGGAGTTACTTGCTCAAGATTGATGGTCGTGTTGCTGAACGGCCTCAACACATGTTGATGCGAGTGTCCGTCGGTATTCACGGTGAAGACATTGAATCTGCCATTGAGACATGTATGTTTATTCAGGCTCCTTGAGTCAATGTAGTAACCTCTCTATTTTGACAGATAATCTTTTGTCCGAGAGATTTTTCACACATGCTTCACCCACACTTTTCAATGCTGGAACTCCACACCCACAACTCTCCTCATGTTTCCTCCTTACAATGAAGGATGACTCTATCGAAGGAATCTACGAAACTTTGAAGAGCTGTGCAATGATTTCCAAGAGTGCTGGTGGTATTGGTATCAATATTCACAAGATTCGTGCTGCTGGATCTTACATTGCTGGCACCAACGGCCACTCAAACGGAATCATTCCAATGCTCCGTGTCTTTAATAACACTGCTCGATATGTCGATCAAGGTGGAAACAAACGTCCTGGAGCCTTTGCTATCTACCTTGAGCCATGGCATGCTGACATCTTTGAAGTGAGTTCATAAGTTTTTGCTTAACTCAAATTCTCCGAAATCTTATATTTCCTGAATTATTTAGTTCCTTGAGCTTAAGAAGAACACCGGAAAAGAAGAAAACCGCGCCCGTGACCTGTTCTACGCATTGTGGATCTGCGACTTGTTTATGAAGCGTGTTGAAAGCAATGGCGATTGGTCTTTGTTCTGCCCTTCTGAAGCACCAGGTCTTGAAGATTGTTGGGGTGAAAAGTTCGAGGAGTTGTATGAGTCCTACGAACGAAAAGGTCTTGCCAGAAAGGTCATCAAGGCTCAAAAGCTCTGGTACGCTATTATCGAATCTCAAACCGAAACCGGCACGCCATACATGCTTTACAAAGATGCCTGTAACAGCAAGTCCAACCAACAAAACTTGGGAACCATCAAGTGCAGCAACTTGTGCACTGAAATTGTGGAATACACTAGTCCGGATGAAATTGCTGTCTGCAATCTGGCGTCCATCTCTCTACCCGCCTTTGTTATCAACAAGACTACATATGACTTCGCCAAACTCCGAGACGTGACAAAGGTCATGACCAAGAACTTAAACAAGATCATCGACATTAACTACTACCCAGTTATTGAAGCTCGCAACTCCAACATGCGCCACCGACCCATCGGATTGGGAGTCCAAGGTCTCGCTGATACATTCATCAAGATGCGTCTCCCATTTGACTCTGAGGGAGCTCTTGCATTGAACAAGAAGATTTTCGAGCACATGTACTTTGCCGCTGTCGAAGCCTCGTGTGAAATTGCTGAGAAGGACGGAGCTTATTCGACTTACGCTGGAAGTCCAATGTCGAAGGGGCTTATGCAACCCGACTTGTGGAATCTTGACTTGGGCGAGTCCGATCTTGACTGGGACGCGTTGCGTGAGAAAGTTGCGAAGCACGGCGTCAGAAACTCTTTGCTCATGGCTCCAATGCCAACCGCTTCTACTTCTCAAATTTTGGGAAACAACGAATGCTTTGAGCCGTACACTAGCAATATCTACACGCGGCGTGTTCTTGCTGGGGAGTTCCAGATTGTTAACCCCCATTTGTTGAAGGATTTGACTGAGTTGGGTCTTTGGAATGACACAATGAAGAACCGCATCATAGCTGAGAATGGTTCCATTCAGCGCATCAACGCTATCCCTGCCGACATCAAGGCTATTTACAAGACTGTGTGGGAAATCTCTCAGAAGGTCATTATCGACATGGCAGCAGACCGTGGTGCTTTCATTGGTAAGATCGTGTTCAATCTTTCCCTGGCGTTTTTCTAACTCTTAGTTCAGATCAATCTCAATCTCTTAACATCCACCTTGCTGACCCCAACTACGGAAAGCTCACGTCTATGCACTTCTACGGTTGGAAGAAAGGACTCAAGACTGGAATGTACTACCTCCGAACGCGTCCAGCCGTCGATGCCATCAAGTTTACTGTAGATGCTGAGGCAGTGAAGCGAGAGCGTGCCGCCGAGGATGCGGACAATGAGCAAAACATGGCCGCCCTAGTCTGCTCATTGGAGAATAGAGAAGCCTGCGAAATGTGTTCAGGATAAAATTGTGTTCTTTTTCCTCTAGTTTGAATTTCTGCCGTTTATGTTTTTTGCCTTTCTCTCATTATTTAAACCTTCAATAAAAGAATTAAAGTCTTCTTTTCGAGTTTTACCACTTGAACTGGCTGATGTCCTAATAAATAGTTCACATATGATTTATGATTGTTGTTTTGATGTGGCTGGCTGAAAATAACAAAATAAATGAAGCGAATCGTGTTGGCTGCCAAAATACTGGCAAACGATTTGGTACTTTCCCTCGAATATCTTCGGCAAATACATGTCTTTAACATGTATGTGATCAGGGCTACTACAATCTCTGCGAATATGAGGCCCACTGGCGCGTTCTTTTGGAACTACAGTCACACCACGAGCCTATATTGCGTCTGGCTGCTGTAAAAGCGATCATCATGGCATCTCGATCTGTTCAGCGTACCATGTCCTCAATGCATCTTCAAACGGAGCTGATAAATTCACTAGCAACTGTCGTCGCAGGAGAATATGTTTGTTGTTTATTCCCACTGACAGCCAAAGAGAACATTGACTTAAGTCTGCCTACTCCCCGTCCTTTCTGTCTTAGAATCATGTCAACAAATGCGCGTCAGTGATGGCATTGGCAGAGACCGTTGCTGCTGTATGCTTAGAAGACGATTTTCAAGGACCTATTCGCAGACATGCGTTTAACATAATATTGAGCCGGTTTCTACGCGTCTATCCTTCTGATACGAGTTGCCCTGAATTTCAAACCATGTTTAAACAGTCTGAGTTCATGACAGCTGAATTGATAAAAGAAAGAGTGGTGCTTCTTCATGCTCTCGCCCGCTTTTTTCAACTCCCCGACACCAAAACGGCAGAATTTATCAGCTATATTGACGAAGTTTTGAAATGCCTACTTCATCCTACTACGCATATGATGCTCAAAATAGCCGCTGTTCATGTATTGGCTACTTATTTGCCAGTCACCAATTTGAACCGTGAACGTGTTGAGAAGAAATTCAAATCCGCGATTCAAATTATTTCTGATCCTGCTCATTTGGATCCGCCGCCTTTAGTTAGCAGAAGAGCTTCTGTTGTACCGCCACCGTCGTCTGAATCGCGGAGGGCATCTATTTCAACTCGCGGAATTTTTACGGCTGGCTCCTCGGAACCAAAAAGCCCGGGATCGCGAGTGAGTGCAACTTTGAAGAGAATTTTGGCTACCGAAATTTCAAAATTCTGGAGTGTTTGGTTTCCAAAGGTGATTTCAGTGGTGTTTGCTGACGTCATGTGGAGATCTGACTTTTTGCGGGTGGATTTAGGTTGCTGACAAAGACTTGAAAATGCTGAAAAGCCAGGACGCAGCTTCAGCAAATTTATCAAGTGGCTATGCTCTGCGGCGAGTCCAATGGCTCTCCGCTAATGACTTGTCAGGTGTGGCAGTAAACACGCTTCTGGAATGCCCTGTCAAGATCCCAGATGTAAATTTCTTTAAGGAACCATGGAGTTTGAAAGCAAAGGCTTTGGATTGGATGGTCCCTGAAGGTTTCGAAGGTTTCAGTTTCGTTTGCTCCCAAACCAAGTGCTTTTTTAACATTTAGCTTCAGCAATCTCGGCAGAGTCCAAAGACAACGTGGAAGACACTGTTGAGACCCCTGAAATAGAGATTCACAGCACCGATTTTATTGACGGCTCGCAGCTGTCCTTCAATATGAATCCTCCTGTCATCGCGTTCAACCGCTACCCCCCATTACAGAGAATTATTCATTCAAAACAAATCTGCAACTGAAGATTTGGCCTTCTTTTTACAAGTGAGTTGCCTGTTTTTGAAGTAAATGGGTAAATGCAGCTGATGGTGTTTTCACATAGGCATCGCCTTCAGAGTTCTTCACGGTTATTCCTTCTTACGGGATTATTGAAAAGGGAGAATCGTGCAGCATTACGTTAACTTTCACTCCTCAGCCTTACAAACCAAGAAAGAATGCCGAAATTCAGGGGTTTTTAAGAATTCGCAGCGAGCAGGGGCTTACTTTTGAAAGGTAGGCAGATACATCATTCTCTTCGAAAACATCCTTAAATCATCGCAAAAAATATTTTAGGCTATCTTTGAAGGCTTATAATGTTCCAGCATTGAGAGTCTATCCAAAGACCATCGACTTTGGGTTTTGTCCAAAATCGGAAACACGAACCGCCACTGTCATATTGCATAGTAATCTCGGCATAGAATGTCCATGTATGGCGCTTGTATCCGAATCTATCCCCGATCAAGAGTCCCCGTTTTCAGTGCCTTTTTCTTGGTCTCAGCCAACTTTGCTCCCAAAGGAGAAAAAAGCCATTAAGGTTGTATTTACTCCCACTCTTGACGGCGACTTCAAAGAAACTCTGTATATTATTGCCATGGGCGGCGATATCTACTCAGTTAATCTCACAGGATGTGGCGGATCTTCAATTAAAGTGTTGGAAAACAAGATTGATATGGGTCCAACAGACCACTATTACAGCGCAGTTTCTCGCAGGCTATTCTTGGAAAACAAGGACTTAAAGAACGAAGTCCCTGTTAAGTTTCACGTTAGCTCGGATGAAGTCGAGATCAACAACTTGAATGAACTCCTGCTTCGTCCTGGTGAAGTAAGACCAATTAATGTCTCATTTCTCTCTAAGTTCACTGGTCTTCGACAAGAAACTTTAAAAATTATTGCTCCAAATGCAATAATCCCCCCAATTCCTGTTGTGTGCGCTTCTGGGCCTATTGTCAACATTCCGGTAATGGAGGAAGTGATTTTTCCAACAGCCATAACCGGTCAAACTGCATCAATATTTCTTCCAATACGAAATATTTCTCAGTCTCACGCTTATTTGCAACTGTCCCTCCCTCAAAATTCACCATTCACCATTAAGTTGGTTGATTCGGAAACTTCAACTCTGTCAAAGAACAATGTAGATTTAAGATCTTTTGAAACTGCCGAAGCTTCGGGTTGTACAGTTACCTTATCAGCTCATGTCAATGCCGTTTTGGAGATAGTTTTTAAATCTTCTACATGGGGAACATTCAGAGTGCCTTTGACTACAAGCGCGGTGAAACCAAAAAAAGCAATTATCGCCACACATTATTTGTCGGCCGTAGCTGTGAATGACATATTTATGACCCGTGAAAAACCACTCCCGCAAATAAGAAAGTTCTTGAGTCGCCCAGGGAACTGCCCCACCGACAGGCTTGCTAGTCAAGAAATCCCCAGATACTAAAAGCAAGCACCATGCATAACAAGACATCTCAAGTATTTGAGCTCGATCCTCCTATTCAAATGTGTTTCGGGTCCGCATTGAAGGCGAAATCAGACGATGTCTGGGAGTATGTCACGTTAACTAACTTGGCAGGTACAACACAAAAGTATGAACTGGTTGTTTCCGCACCTTTCTATACAAAAATTCCTCTAGAAGGAGAGCTAGAAGCATTTACAAGCATCGACATTCCATTGCGTGTCAATCCAAAAGTCTTTGCTGTGGAGTCTAATGCCGAGAATTTGGATAAAGTCGCTATTGGCCAAGTTACAGCATTTGATGAAGCATCAGGGATGGTGTCATCAAGTATTGTCGGTACTTTGGGTGATTTAGTTACAGTTGAAGTGCGAAGAGGGGCTGGAACCATTCAATTCACTCCAGTCCGAGTGATGGAAAAGTCCGTTCGGAAAATTCTCATCCGCAACAAAACACCTCTTGAAGTAGTATGGGAAGGAAAAGTAGTTGCAGTGAGCTTAAAGGCACTTGAAGAGGGTACGACCAATACAGCTGTTGCAGAATGGTGCCCATTTGGCTTGATCACTTCAAGGTGAGCAGCTCAATTAACCTGCCAAAATTAACAATCAATTATCCATAATAGAATTAATTTGAAGCCTTATGATTATGCCACAATTGACATTCACTTTCAGGCAACCAGTAGTGGAACTTATAATGGCCGCTTGATAATGACTTACGTTGATCCTGTCTACCATATCATTAACGGCGAATATCATCGAACTCGTGCTAAAAGAGACCTAATTCCCATTTCTGTAAAATGTGAAGTGGGTTCTGCAGAGGTTGAATTTGAGATGGAACCAATCAATTTTGGAGATCTATTGAACTATATCCCGGCAGAGAAGCAACTGACGATAAACAATCGCCAAATGATTGACTCAAAAACTATAATGCATAGCTCAGTTCCGTTTAGGACGAAATACCCTCTTATTAAAGTCCCTAAAGAATCATCGAAGCCGCTGTCCATCTTCTTTCAATCAGGAAAACCAAAATTTTACAACTCTTTTTTGTGGGTCGCGACAGACAATGGCACTCATGCTGTACCAATCCTTGCAAATGCTGGATATTCGTTGTTAACTTCGAATTTAGCGGAACCGCTACCTGGTCACTTAGAAGACAAAATAGAAAATGAAGTGGATGATAAGCATCACATCGACTTTGGATTTGTTGGCCAATGCTCTTCCAAAATGAAGGTCTTGAGATTAAAAAACATGGGAACCTTTGAGATGACCGTCAAAAATATTGTAGTAAAAGATAACGGTCACTTAATTTGGAAGTTTATGGATGATTTTGATGCATCAAAGGCGCTTCTATGTGGTTTCGGGGAAGCTTTTTGGAACTTCAAGGAAGTGGACTGGGATGAAGTTGATTACAAAACGCAGGAAGAAAAGCAAACATCGAGAAACACTCAGAATCCACAAAATGAAGGTGGAAAGCCTACAGGAAAGAAGAAAAAAGGGTCTAAAGCAGTTGCACAGAGTGTCGCTGCAAATCAAGCTTCAAATATTCATAAGCAATTTCCTTTGCGCATAGCTCCACTTCAGACCCTGAATTTAGCTGTAAGCTTCGGAGGCGCAGAAAAGGTATTTATTGTTGGTTATAAGCGATATTTAAAGGTTTCATTTACAGGGAGTATTCTCAGACGGAATTCGAATTGATACGGAAAGGGGATTCGGTGAAACAGAATCTTTCAGAATTTGGGGAAGAGGAAATATCCAGCCACCACTTACACTTCTTGATAAAAAGGTTGACTTTGGAAATCGGGCCATTCATAGTAAACACGTGAGATGTCCCCTTAATTTCATTTCTTCATGTCTTTAACAGTCCCATAACCTTATCAGGTAGGAGAGATTAAATTCAAAAACGAAGGAACGTTTGCCCTCAACTGGTCAGTGGAATCGAAAAGCATCAGATACACACCAATGGCGAAATACAACCCGGAACCTTTACCAGCCAGTTTGGAAGCAATTATATCTCCAGTCAAATTATTCCCTACGCGCGGAATTCTTGCACCTGGAGCTACCCAATCTATGCTTGTTCACTTCTGTCCAAATCTCGCAGAATATGAAGTAACGAACACTATATCTTTGAAAACTGAAGACTTTGATGAAAAGGATATAGTTGTTCGTGGGATTGGTGCAAGCAGTAATCTCGTCGTAGATCGTACTGTCGTCGACTTTGGTGTTTTGAGAGTCGGTACGAAGCGCGTGTCGCGCATTAGACTTCACAATCGAGGAATACTCCACACAAAGTATTTTGTTGAATGCAATGGCTCATCTTTTTCCGCTGATCCGGAAGAAGGTATTCTGGAAGGGAATGGTACTGTGGATTTACTGGTTACCTTCAAACCAAAGAGAGTTGGGAGAACAGATTCCTTTATGAAGGTGACACCTCAAAGCGAAGAAAGATACAAGCTGAAACCAATCATGATCAGTATCTTGGGAGTTGCGTCTTATCCGGATATTATGGTGTTGACTAGGGTTGTCGATTTTGGTACAGCATTGTATGGTGCTGAGAACTCAAAGCCTATTACAATTGAAAACAAAGGACTCGCTGATGCAGATATTGTATTCAGCTGCTCTCACCCTGCTATAAGCTTGGAAGGAGGTCAATATGGATCAGTCACGTTGCCGGCGAATTCCAAGCGCGACATTCGGGTCATTTATTCACCTCTCCGCATAGAAACACTTGATGTCAAAGTATTTCTGCGCTCTTCGGATACTAGAGGAGACCACTTTATGATCCAACTGCGTGGAACTGTTGGAGTTCCGAAAATAACTTTCCAGCCAACGTCGGTTACAAAGCACATTGATTTTGGGGTATGTGCTGTACGAGGAAATCAGAAAAGATCATTTATCATGAAAAATGAGGGAAATATCAGTCTTTCTATTTCCATGAAGATTGAAGTGTTGAGCATAACTCAAGAAGAAAATGGCGTATCCCGCCCAATCAGTTCAAAAACACCCGCATTTATGGTTGAACCTGCTACTGCTGTACTTCCCATTGGAGAGGAGATGAAAGTCACTGTGATTTTCTCACCGGAAAAGCTTGCTTATTATGAGTACAAAATGGTGATGAAATATGACTTCCGATCGGTCTCAACGGTTTTGTCAGGTCTTGGAGGTCGCGCCGTTTTTCAAATTGTTTCGCCTCTGCGTCGCTTGGATTTCGGTGTTTGCAGGTTAAATAGGGTTTTCAGAAAGCTCATTACGGTGGCTAACACAGGAAACTTGGGAGTTAAATTCCATATCAGACCAGAAGGAGCTTCAAGAGACTGGGATGATGATTTGGCGTCCACAGAGCTTCTGACTCGACGCAGCATAGTTGAGTACGACTCAACTCATTGGGTCCAATACTTGGAGCGACAGGGTGTCAAGATTCTTAATCCAGATGGGTTTTGTGCGGCTCAAAGCAAAGAAGATATTGTTCTCGAGTACTTTCCACAAGTTGAATCTGCCATTAACATCCGCTTTCGGGTCTATTTCGCAAACGACCATGAAGATATCGACATTTTGGCAAATGCGGCGTCCCCACAGTTGACTTTAATGAATTCTGATAATGAGTCCCTAGTGTCCGCCAACCCTTCAAAGCAAGCCACGTTAGATCTTGGCGTACACCCCATCAATCTGGAATATATAAGCACGCTGAAATTAGTAAACAAAGGACCGTTTGCTTTGGATTTCTTGATCCAACCCATTGGAATTCGAGAGTTTGACATTTTTCCTTTGCGAGGATATATTGAGCCTCTTTCTTCTACTCCACTCAAGATATTTTTTAATCCCACGTCGGAGAGCAAATTTCAAATGGTTTTAAAAGTTTTGTGGGAGGGTCAACCGCTTAGAGTGGGTGTCAGTGGCTCCGGAGGTTTGTTTTGTGATCAAACCCTCATGTGCTAACATTTTAGTACCTATATTTAGGAATTGGCAAGTTGGAAGTTGTGTACGTCGAAGAAAAAGACATGCACTCGCACTGCCTCGATTTCAATATGGTTCCATTCAACTCCAGCTCTGAGAAGAGGTTCTTTTTATACAATGTTGGACTTGTTCCAGTTGATTTTACTGCAACGTCAGACAACCCAGACTACACTCTAGCTCAAGTGGGCGAACCATTCGTATTCCAAAGAGGTGGGATTCGATCTGGTCAGAAAAAGAATATTTGGAATTGGTATTCAAGTGTTTCGGTGACTGTTTTACCGACAATGGGTGTGGAGCTTGCAGCCAAATTCTTTTCGAGATCTCCAACTACTGTTTTCGGTCATATCATGGTTTCATCAGATTGCTGTGATCTGGTCGTGCCAATGCGTGGAAAGGGTGGCACGTTTGCACTTTCTCATCGGGGCGATCTCAGCTTTGGTGATATTGCGAGCAACTACACATACTCGCGAAAAATTACTGTATCAAACAGTGGTTCCATTCCAGCAAATATTTATCTCGAGTGGCTTGTTGTCGGACACACTGGGGAGGCCTCAAGCTCATTTATGAAGCTGTCTGAGATTTACAACAACATTGACCCAAGATCTGGATTTGCCCGTGCCAATTTCTTGAAAGAGAACAGCATTTCTGATCCCAATTACAAGCTGACTGCTCGAGATCATTGGAAGCTGCTTGCTAAAATTGTTCGAAAGCCGGAGGTTTCAACAGCAGATGATATGGGTTCTTCATCACGTTTGGGAATGGGAAGAATGGGTTCTATTGACTCGCTCGGGGAGTCCGGAGCTAGTATGATTGCACTACCTAGTGGAGCAGGTTCCCGCCGACCCAAAGATCGCTTCCGAACCGCAACTACCGAAAGTACAGGAAGAGCTTCCAGGCTTGGTGGCAACAATTTTGCAGCTAAAAAGTCCATGAACAATCATTTCTCCACAATGTTCAAACGACGTCAAATGTTCTTCCACCTAATAACATCGACTCAAGTGTCTAGTCAGTCAACTGCATTAACCAGCGCTTTTATTAGAGTCGAACCGGGTTGCTGTATTTTGCCGAGTTATGGAGAGATTCACTTGACTGTAGATATAAATCTGTCGACAGAGGATACATTTTTAGCCACTCTCTTAAGTAAGTCGACAATACTTGCTATATATAGTATTTTTGTAAAAAAAAAATACAAACTAACATCGACTTGGGAACAGTTAAATCTGATGTGGCCAATTCTCCACCGCACGAAGTCTCTTTAACCGCAACCCCGAAAGCAGTTAGCATAGTTTGTGACGACACAAGAATGTTGAACTTTTATCGTCAACCTCTTGGCGAACCCGAGATTCTTCTAAGAACATTCACAAACGTGGGACACCGAGACATCAACTACAGACTGCTGAATACCAACCCGGCTCTATCAATAATGCCCAGTCGTGGAATGCTAAAAATCGGGCAAACTCAATCCGTGCAGTTTATTTTTAGGCCAGTTGATGAGTCAATTCAAAACGCCGATGTTATCTTTGAGCCAGATTGCTCTCAGCATATTCGATTGAAAATGAGTGGAGGCGGTGGATTTGCCAAAGCTTCTCTTTCAAAGTATAGAAGATTTGATTTCGGCCATTGCATGATTGGGAAAGACACTGTTTCTTTGTTGCCAATCACAAATGAAGGAAACGCCTTGCTCCATCTAACGAGATTCGACCTTTATGAAACAGACACATTCTTCAGAGGTTCGTTTTCCAAAAATTACTAGCATAGTCACTGTTTTTGTCCTACTAATTCTTTCTATTTTTTGAAGGTGTTGATTGGCCCACATCCAGAATCTCTCTGTTCCCTGGCCAGTCTTACAACCTAGCACTTGTATTCAATCCTCACGAAGAAAGTCCCAGCCCCGGAAAATTAGTAATTGGAACAAATTCCGAGTCCTGGGAAATCGAGCTGATCGGTCTCGGAAGAGAAGCAGTGCTGATTGTTTCCAAGTCGTCTCTTGATTTTACTGATTGCCTGATTGGAAACTCATACGAGCGGAAACTCGGCCTCAAAAACGTCGGAGATGTCAACTATCCCGTCACATTTACCTTGGACAGAGAATTCCCCGACTTGGAATTCATACCTCCATCGCTTGTTATCAACCCCTTCTCAGAAAACTATGTCATTGTGTCCTATACACCGACTTCTTCAATAAGATCAACGGTTGCAATGACAGTTTCGTCTCCTTACTCCAACCACAAAATCCCCATTTCGCTGCATTCAGGAACAGCGATCCTCGAGTTCACGAGCGAGTTATTGGACTTTGGAATGTTTGAACGAGTGTCTCGTCCTGCTCTGAAACTAGGAATCAAGAATACAGGAACTGTTAAAACATCATTTGTTGTGCGAGACTCAGTGAAACCCTCCATGTTTCAAATATCCGGCTCAAAGGGTCTTTTACAGCCCGGAAAGAGTGCAGAAGTGACAGTCACCCACATTCGCCATACCGTTTGCGAATTCAACGAAAAACTTGTGATTCGGAGTGACCTCATTGATAACTTTTACTATGTTCACGTGAAGGGACAATGTGAAGAATCTTTGTTGAAGCCCGACGAGTTCTCCTTGCTGAACCTAGGAATTTGTCCAGTCCTTGACGCAACGACAAAGACCTTGCGATTCAAAAACTATGGTCGTTATCCACTGGATTACACTGTCAAATCTACATATCCCCTCAAAGTGTTTCCATTGTCGGGACATATTAAGGGTGGTGATTCTGCCGAAGTGTCTGTGTCTTGGAGTCCTTCTGGTGGCTATGAGTTGCGGACACAACTCACACTGGCTACGAATATAGGAAACTACAATGTAATTGTTCGAGGAAAAGCCGCCTTCCCTGAACTTTTCATCAAGAATGTGTACTTGGACTTTGGTGTTTGTGGAGTTGGATTCCCATACAGTGAAAAACTGGTCATGATCAATAAGGGAAAAGTCCCCCTGCACTATAACATTCCACCCATGCGTGAAGTTAGTTATTCAGTATCTCGACCAACAGGCTATCTGGATTTGAAAGAATCCATTGAGCTTGATGTGTTGTTCAAACCAACAGCAGTTGGTCGATTTGCTCACAGCTTTATTGTAGAGTGCAAAGGTGTTAGTTATAAAGAAGTGGTGGTTGTTGGAATCGGTGGTGTGATTCGCTTGGATATTTCTCCTCCTTGTGTGGATCTAGGTAAAGAAAAAACTCTCTATGTCCTTTCAAAAGATTCAAATCTAATACCGCTTGTCCAAATAAGGCCATAGTCCATGCGATCTTCGAGTGTACCATGTTATTACTCTTACAAACAGCGGCGAAGTAGTCCTTCATATTGACTGGGCAACACTTGAAGAGCCAGGAGAACCAACCTGTACATTACACTTGCCAGAACCAATGGTTATCATGCCTGGTCGTGCTGCCAGATGCATATTCGGGGCAACCGCCCATAAAATCGGGCCGCTTTCCGCAAAGCTGGTAGTTCGATCCAAAGAACGAAGTTTCATCGTCCCTGTCGCCGGTAATGCACATAGAAAAAAAAGAAGAACAATATTTTATTTTTGTGTTCGTTTCTGGATTTAGTTTATTAACTTGCATAAAACGCAACAGGTGTCGGAGTCCGCATCATTCTCACAGAGAAGTCTCGCAGAATTCTTGAATCCGAACACCTTCCCGTCCTCATGCCCACCGGCCCCTTTGGCAAAGAAATCACTATAGAAACTGTCGAACATTGGTTCAAGCTTATTCGCAGAAAGCGGCTTGACAAGGACCTGCAGATTGTCGAGTGCATCACTGATATTATGAAAGCCGCTAGACGACGGGAAACCACGACGCCAACGTTGAAAATTGAAGAAATTTTGGATCAAGATCTTGGATTCGATGAATTTGGCGGCGTTGGGAAGCAGCAGCAATCGAAACCAGCACAAGAGGTCATAATACCAGCAGGAGACACGCACGGACAATCATCATTTATTGCCGAAATAGCAAACCCTTCAATCAATTCATCCACCCAGTCTTTGGAGCCAGCCATGTCACTTATTGACAACACATCATCATCTGCAGTCGACATTTCCACAACCTCACAACCTGTGTTGACTGAAAACCGCAACCCAAGTACCGCATCCGTGATTGAATCTCAAGGAATGTCTCTCAATTTCATCACAGACGACTCTGCTGCCACAAACCTGGAAGAAGTTCTCTCTGATCCAAACATTCCAAGCTCTGGAAGCACACCTGCCGCGGACCGGCACTCCTGAGACGCCAACTGCTAGAACCGAACCAAGTATCAGTCATTGTAACTGCTGCTCTTGAACATTCAAAGGAAGTCAAGTTTATTCATCAGAAGGAATCAATGTGGAAGAGTTTGAAGGAAAAGAAGATGAACACGATAGAGAATCCTGTGAGCGTCGATGAAGTTGGAGAGATTTCAACAAAGGTATATTATTTATAATATTATCGGCTTGTATATATTTGCTTAACCTCCTTTGTTTTATCAAAGTTTATCGAATTGAAACGAGATTCACATCAACCCGAAAAACCTCAACCAGACGACTCAATTGTCCAAGACGTTATTGATTTCGGATCCTTGACAGTACGTACCCGTCATTACCGGAAAGAAAAGACCCCCACTTCCCTCTTATAACGCGCTTTATAATTTTGCAGATTCTCGACATCGCCACTGAACATTTGACATGCGTATTTGAGCCCGATTTAGAAATCGACTTGACAATTGTAATCGCACGACCCCCCGCCTTCCCACAAGAGCGAGAATCAAAACTCGACCGAATTGGTGTTCACGCTGGAAACACATCTAGAAAATACAAGGAATTCCCACCTCTGAATCGTAGCTCGCGAAACGCAAAAACCGTAGAATTCTTTCGGAAATAGTGGGGGTGTTTTTTTTTTTCTAATATAAGAAAAAAAAATAAAAATGGAACTACTAAAAACCAAACCGAAAACCGTCACATAACAAACCGAGTTTTATTTTTTTTAAAAAAAAAAAGCAGGGATTATTGTATCAGTCCACCAAACTTTTCGTTTTTTAAGTAGATCTGTTTCTTCTCTTGAGTTGTTCTGGAATAGTAGTCAAGAGATCAAAGTTCTCCTTGGTGGCGATTTCCGCTTCAACAATGTCAATCAATGGGCGGAGGTATGGAGTGTCCTATAAAAGGAAAACAATAGGGTTAGAGTCACTGGTTTTTTCAGGATTCGTGTGTCATGCATGACTCCCAGCCCTCAGACTCATTCCGTCCAGCTCCCCCAACAAAAAAGACTCTCCAGGATTCTCTAATTTCGCATCATGGATGTTCGATTTCTCTTTTTGTCGCTGGTCTGTTGCTTGATGATGCTTTCCAATCCAATCTAACGAATCAACTTTTCCCTTTCCCGATAACACCAGACACCCAACCCAACCCACCAACTATCCCCCCCAACCCCCAGTCCACAAGCCAATCTTCTTTACCTGCGAGGCAGGGATCTGATCCTGTAGCTCCAACTCAGTCTGGGATGTCGACAGGGCAAAAGCACGTCTGAAGCGGAACAAACGGGCCTCCCTCTCAGCCGGCGACAAGCGTCTCAATGCTTCCTGGATAAGTGGTCCTTCATCTGGGATCAGATCGTCTTCCTTGAGGCCTTTTTTTTTTTTTTTGGTTTGGTGAATTTCTTTAGTTTCCTCCGTTGTAGTCGTCTCGTGAGCTCACCAAAGGCGCGGTGGCCCATGGCGCTCGCGTGCCAGTTGTTGAACGCAGTCATTGCGTTGGACGCACGGAACGTTCGCAGGCTGGTGAGAAGTCCACTGCCAACAAAACCGCCAATCGACGAAGCCATTTTTTTTTTATAAAAAAGTGAAAATTATGAGAAATACTCTTCTTTATTTATCAATTTGTTGAATTATTTAACAAGTCCCTCCAGTAGTGCAAGACTGGCAACGGCAACGCCCGCGTCGCCCAGGAACGACGCAGTTTCGATCCGGTACTGCTCCACGTCCATCGCCATCTGCCGCTTGATTTTATCGAACGCTGTAACGGCTCCCTCAGCTACTGTCGCCTTCTTTCGGTTTCGGTATCGATCCAGCTTTGCTAAATCTTCAAGCTGCTGTGCTACAATCGCATGATATCTTTTTTTTTTTGGTAAGACATTAGAACCCCAAAAGAAAATAAATAAAAAAAGAATAAAAAACTCACTTGGCCGAAACTCCTTCACAAACGAGTAATTTCCAATCTTTTAGCCCTGTTCCCTGTTCTGGCGCCGCAGAAAGACGGGTAAAGAACTCGGTTGCCGGCGATAATATTTTGAAGACATACGCCGATGCCGTTGTTGCCAACTTGTAAAATAAAGAAAAAGGAACAGATTTAATATTTATAGAAAACAAATACATCCCCCCAAAACAAAGAATCTTTTCTTACATTACTACTGAACCCCGTCCTTTGGACAACAACACTAACTTCATCCAAGGCACCACAACATCGCTTGATTAGCACCGCCGCACACTTTGATTGATACTCTGTAACTACAGTGTCTTTAAGAGTCTTGACAGTTTGCAAGAGTTGTTCTAATCACATTTCAGTATATTTTTTTTCTTTCATCACAGCAAAAAACGTATTTACCTTTCAAAGCTCCTGAATCCGGGAATCCCAAAGGCAGTTTCTCAGAAATGCAGTCATCAAATAGGCTTGTGAGCTGTGTGAGTGAGTAAGCGTAATATTTTTTTTTAGAAATACATTGAAACAACACTTGTTTTTTTTTCTTACCACAACAGGTAACCGCCCAATATCTCCCAAAAGCGCTGCAACAACAGTCAGAATAGAGTTCTCTTGCGTTTCCGTGTCTGGAGGAGCAGCCGTTGGGGATGTAGCAGTATCGCTGATTTGCGAAGTAGTTGTCACGGCGGCAGGGATGGGCTGATGCATTTGTAATGTAATGATGAGATTATTATGTATAAGTAAACCAAAAAAAAAAAAAAAAAAAAAAAAAAAAAAAAAAAAAAAAAACCGAAAAAAACCGAAAAAAAAGACGCAAACCTCATTCAGTTCCTTCAATTTTTGATTCAGTGAAACCGCTAGTTCGGAACACCAAACAAGATATCGATTCAAGCATTGCAAAGAAAACTTGTAAAACGCAGCGATCAATGGTGCCAGATAAATGTCCTCCTTTTCCCATATTTTGCGTAGCGTCGTGAGTAAAGCTGAAGTAGGAGCCAATTGGAATCCTAAAAAAGATTAAGAAATAAAAGAAAAAGAAAAAGAAGAAATAAGAAATCACATGCAAAAAAAACAAACAACAGAGTCAAAAACAAACCATCAATAGAAGTACCCGATTTAGAATCCAACACTCGAATCATCAAAATGTTCGATTCAAAACAAGTCTCGTAGGCAGAAACAAGATCCTTTTGTCTAATTTTAAAGTAGACTTCCAAATTCCATCTCTTCCAAAACAATAGAGTAGAGGGATGTGAACGAAAATGGGACAACAACACGGTATCGACGGTATCGGTGGTAAAAGAATGTTCTTCATCCTCGTTCTTTGATCCATGAGGATTTTGAAGGAAAGATTTCTCGAGTGATTCAACGAATCGAGTTGAAGACAGGTAGTTCTATTTAAGAATTAAAAAGTGTTGGTATAGAAAGAAAAAGAATGAAAAGAATGAGTGAGAAGAAGAAAGAAAACACACCGCCTACGGCGGTAGATATCCTTCGGCGGTAAAAAAAAAAAAAAAAAAGAAACACACCGCCTTCGGCGGTAGATATCCGTCTTCGGCGGAAAGAAAGAAAAAAAAGAAACACACCGCCTACGGCGGTAGGGATCCGCCTTCGGCGGTGAAAAAGAAAAAAAAAGAAACACACCGCCTTCGGCGGTAGGGATCCGCCTTCGGCGGTAAAAAAGAAAAAAAAAAAAGAAACACACCGCCTACGGCGGTAGGGAACCGCCTTCGGTGGTAGATATCCGCCTTCGGCGGAAAGAAAGAAAAAAAAAGAAACACACCGCCTTCGGCGGTAGGGATCCGCCTTCGGCGGTAAAAAAGAAAAAAAAAGAAACACACCGCCTTCGGCGGTAGGGATCCGCCTTCGGCGGTAAAAAAGCGCCTACGGCGGTAGATATCCGCCTTCGGCGGAAAGACACACCGCCTTCGGCGGTAGATCGAAAAAAAAAAGAGTTTTTTCATACACAATGAAAAGAGTCAGGAATACCAGGACTAGAGCAAGAGTAAAAAGCACGAGTAGGAACAAGAAAATAGTCCCAAATGATGGGCAAGACAACATCAACCAAGAAATCAAAAGTAGTAGCAGTAGCAGTGGAAGAAGAAGAAGGAGGAGTAGTAGTAGAAGCAGCAGAAGCAGTAGTAGTAGTAGAAGAAGAAGAAAAAACGGATCGCGAGACATGCAGAAGAACAGAGAGAGAATCACGAATGTACTCGAGCACGGCGGCATAGAAAGCATCCAGGTCATGAGAATGCGACTGTGCTAGTTTGTCAATGTCCGGCAGGATCAAGGCGCGCAGCTCCAGGCCGGCGGCGTCCAGGCCCCGGTCGACCAGCGCCTGGTTGCGCAGACAGTTCTTCAGGTCTTCCTGGGCGCCCGGCTTGTTTGCCAGCACGTTTTGCAGCGCGGCGTTCGTGGCGCCGCCCAGCAGCCGTGCGAGCGCCGCGGCGGCCGCGTCGATGCGTGTTTTCGATGAGTCACCGGCGGATGAGTCACCGGCGGCCAGGAAGCGCAGACGGTGCATCTCGGCGACGGCGCGCTGCATGTCCGCGTGCGACTCCGACGCCGCCGCCAGAGACGCCAGCCGGGCCTCGAGCGCAGCCAGGCTCTCAGCGACGGCGCGGCGGGTCTGTGCGCGCGCGAGCGAGCGGCGCAGGGCCAGGCGGCGCTCGAGCAGCGCACGCGACTCGGCGGCCATTGCGGCGGCGTCGGCGCGCGCGGCGGCGAGCAGGGCGTCGAGCGCGTCGAGCGGGTTTTCCGCGTCGTCGCCGTCGTTTTGCGGCAGCGGCGCGTACGCCTTCAGCGCCGTCGCGAGGCCAATGAACGCCGCGTAGTCCGTGTTGATCAGCTCGACAAGCTCGCCCTTCAGCTGCTGCAGCCGCTGCGACAAGTCGTGCCGCAGCACTGACAGCCCAGTGCCGTGAATGCGCGCGGCGACTGCGTCGTCAGAGTCAATGTCAAAGTCGGCGGCGTCGAGCATCGTTCTTTGATTTCTTTTTTTTTTTTTTTAAATAAAATGTCAAAACCAACAACGGTCCTTGAGTTGTATTCGGGGATCGGCGGGCACCACGCAGCCTACTGCAAGTTATTTGGAATCGATCCTAGTAAGACAAAAAGCACCAGCGAGGAGGGAGACGATCAACCACACCCAAAGTTCTACGCCTATGATGTGAATGCAAATGCAAACACTGTCTACGCATACAACTTTCCCACCGACGAACCGCCATCCTCTAGAGACATATCTCAACTGACTGTTTCTGATTTTGAACAAATCGGTGCTACACTGTGGGTCATGTCTCCTCCATGTCAACCTTACAGTTAAGTACGCTTTGAATAACCATGAGTTTTTTTTTTAGCCTGTTTTGTTAAACCTTTTTTTTAAACAGCGCGTAATGGATCTCGTTTGGAAAGCACAGACCCCCGATCCCACTCCTTCCTGAAATTAATCCAAGAACTCCCAAAAATGACACAGCCAACCAACTCGACGAGTCCAACAACAACACCACCACCACCAACCCATATCCTTCTAGAAAACGTACTAGGCTTCGAAACAAGCGATACATTCCAAATCCTATGTAAAGTATTGAGAAATGAATGCGGATACGCCCTTCAAGGATACATTATCAATCCGATTGATTGCGGGGTACCAAATTCACGGCCGCGGTTTTACCTATTGGCCAAGAAAAAAAAAACAAGTGGTGCCAGTGGTGGCAGTGGTGGTGATGACGAGTTTGGAGTTCCAGAGAATACAGATAAATTCAATAACCCCCCGACCGAGGCGATCGGAGGATTATCCGCCGTCAAACAACCCCATGAAATACGCGATTACTTGGACAAGAATCATGACGACGACGAAACGAGTGATTCAAATCTACAAATTCCCCATCGCAAGCTCTGGAAAGCTGCAGAGCAATTTGATATTCTACGACCGAGTCATCGAAGGAGTTGTTGTTTCACGAAAGGGTACGGAAAGTTTGCGAGGGGGACGGGGTCTGTGTTGTGTATGGCTAGTGATGATGAGATTTTGGAGGCTGCCAAAAAATATGGGTTTGAAGAAGGCGGAAAGGAGGATAATGATGGAAACGACAGTATTGATTCGTCTTGTTCCTTGACGCAACTGAATTGGGAAGGTGTCGCATCAGAACAGGTACAAAGAGCCTTAAAGCACCTATTCAGCAAGTACTTTGAGTTACGGAAAAAATGGAAACCAACAGCACAAGAAAAAGGAGACCAAGAACACTTGACTGCCTCAGGAAAACCAAAGAAACTGTCTGCCAAACGAAAACGGGAAATTGATATGGAACGGGGTAGCTGGCCTGACCAATTGGAGGCGTGTCCGTTGGCGGCATTGAAGTTGCGCTATTTCAGCGTGAAGGAGGTTGCGCGGTTGCAAGGATTCCCGGAGTGGTTCGCGTTTCCGGATACTGTCACGCAAGAACAAGGATGGAAGTTGTTGGGCAATTCAATTAATGTGTTTATTGTAGAGAGACTTCTTTCTTATTTATTGAAATAAAATATCCAGAGCCAAAGGGGTGTCTGACCAATTTGGAGGGCGTGTCCAGTTGGAGGCATTGAAGTTGCGCTATTTCAGCGTGAAGGAGGTTGCGCGGTTGCAAGGATTCCCTGAGTGGTTCGCGTTTCCGGATACTGTCACGCAAGAACAAGGATGGAAGTTGTTGGGCAATTCAATTAATGTGTTTATTGTAGAGAGACTTCTTTCTTATTTATTGAAATAAAATATCCAGAGCCAAAGGGTTGTTTGACCAATTTGGAGGGCGTTTCCGGTTGGCGGTATTGAAGTTGCGTTATTTCAGCGTGAAAGGAGGTTGCGCGGTTGCAAGGATTCCCGGAGTGGTTCGCGTTTCCGGATACTGTCACGCAAGAACAAGGATGGAAGCTGCTGGGCAATTCAATCAATGTGTTTATTGTAGAGAGACTTCTTTCTTATTTATTGAAATAAAATATTCAGTAACTGGCCTGACCAATTTGGAGGGCGTTTCCGGTTGGCGGTATTGAAGTTGCGCTATTTCAGCGTGAAGGAGGTTGCGCGGTTGCAGGGATTCCCGGAGTAGTTTGCGTTTCCGGATACTGTCACGCAAGAGCAAGGATGGAAGCTGCTGGGCAATTCAATCAATGTGTTTATTGTGGAGAGACTTCTTTCTTATTTATTGAATTGAAATCCTTTTACCCACATATTCCACTACATACTATATCAGGTTCAGTGAACTTGAAATTTGACGTCCTTAATCTTGTTAAAACCACGTTTCCTGTGCCTTTGTGGAAGAAATTTCCAGGCATTAAAGAACTTAACAGTTTTGTACTGAATACAAAACATCTCAACGACTTTATCCACCCATTGATGAAGGAAACTGTTTTAAACTTTGGAGCAAAGTGTTCCTGGAAGAGTGGCGCATTCACTTATGGTGTATTCAAAACTTTTGTTTGCTCCATGCGAAAAATAAAAACTTTCCCCCCCTCAGACATTATTTCCCTCTGTAATGACTTCCCCCTTCACTTTCTCTTTTTGCCCCCTCCCCTCGGCCCCAAATTGTCAAATAACGTCTTGGTCTTTGACGCTGAAGCAACAGCCGCGGAACGCTTCTTTCTTGTGCTTCCATGCAGTGGAGGTGGTGTTGATAGTCTATTCTCATCTTCGTCGTCGTCGTCGTTGTCTGGCGCATAATGCCACCCTTTCTTCAACCCTGTCACGCGTCTCTTTCTATTGGATTTACTTCCACCACTACCACCGTTTTCCGCACCCGAATTTGGCTTCCCTGCGACGACATTCGGCGTCCTGGATCGCGTGAGAACTCTTCCCTTCTCCTCTAAATCATCAACGTCATCGTTAATGTCAACATCATCGTTTTCATCCCCACAACTGACATTAGTCTTGACGGCTTGGCAGCTCTCTCTTCCTGGCGTTTTGGTTTCTTGCTCCACCACCACTGCCACCAATCGCTTTCGCTTGTTTGAGATTTCGGTAGAAATTGGAATCGCTGCTGCTGCTGCTACTGCGGCCGCCAGGAATCGCTCAATATCCTCTTCCTCGTCATCATCGATACGTTGTGGTTTTGTCTTTGGTTGTTGGCAACTTGGCGGTGTTGTTTGGTCGGTTTCAAGCAAAAGCAACCGTGTCATTTCCTCCTGTTGCAGCTGCGTGGTGCCAGGAATATCGAGCTCCTCCAAAAGCGTCACATCATCGAAAATCGAGTCTACAAGAAGGAGTGATACGTCCACGCGGTGGTTTGTTTCCGCCAGCGCTTCTGCTGCAGTATCAAGTATACCATCTTGAGCTGAAACTGCAGTCGCCTCCAATGGTGGTGCCTCATAAATATCAAAATCTGGAGTTGCTGATGGTATTGTTTCTTTCATCGTGACTTCCATCGCCGCTACTACAGGTAAGTCTTCGGCATTGTTATCGCTACTTTCTTCTGACTCAAGTATCGCGGATGAAGTGTCAGTGATTGCTACAGTATTCGCTTCCATATCATTTCTGTGACCCGGAATAATACTATTACTGCTACCATTCCCAGAAGCAAGCTTGTGTTTTTGTTGTTTAAGTTTAGTATCCTACTCGTTTTTGTTAGTTCTCAATTCGAGATATTTGGACGTCAAAAAACGAACCATAATTTCCTCAATCGCATCAATCATCAAATCTGATTCTTGTAGTAGTTGGCTTGGCCTTTTTGATACGATAGCAGACACTGTAAGAAAACAATTCAGAAAATATACAGAAGAAGAAAAAAGGAAAAAAAATGAGGGGGAAGCCGTCGAGACTCTTACCGCTAATGCTACTGCTTTCAGACAGTAGTTCAATTGAAACGGCGCTACTGGCGGCAGGAGGTGTTCCGTCACAAGTCTCGATGGTCATCATCGCGTCATTTCCTTTTATGCTCTTCTCGCCCTCCTTCTTCTTGTCCTCCTCCTTCGCGTCTACTGTTCCTAACAGCATAATAACATTTTAATTTAATTACTGGGTATAACAAAGAGAATACCGGACTCAACCACAGCATCAACCACATCAACGGCACACAGCGCGTCGAGATACTCCAGCGCCGCGTCAATCTCGTCGTCAATCAGCGTCGCGTCGGCGTCCAGCGGCGCCAAGCATCGTTCGGACACCGGCAGCTGTTCGGACACGCGTTCGGACACGCAGGCGTCGCGTTGGAGCAGCGGCTCGAGCGCCGTCCACGACGTGTCGAGCAGCTGGCCAAACTCGCGCGTGGCGTCGGGTGCGGGTGCGGCGTCGTGCATTGTTTCTTTTTTGGTGTTGTTTCTTTTGGTTCTTTTGTTGAAACATTAATTAACCCCTTGACTCCCAACGAGACGTTTTGGTCCAATTTTTTTCAAGAAAAAAAGCTGTTCCATATTATTGCACTCCCCCACAACGAAAGGAAACTTTTTGTAACTTTCAAGGTAAGTAGATTCGTGGGTGGCGAATCCGAATCCGTTGACCCCATCAAGTTAGCTTTCGTAGTTCCTGAGCTAAGTGTCGTTTTGTACCCAGCTGAACTATGACACGAACGATGCATAATGCACCTGTCCAGGCCCCTACATCACTGAGGACCATGAATGGATCTCTAAAAGGGAGATTCTTGAAGAAGACGCGACGCTGGCTGATAAGCAGCGCTGTGTTTTCAGGCATACGTTACTCTGCCAAAGTTCTTGAAGGTGAAGTTTGAACTCTCTTCTGTTTCCCCGCATACACAACATATATGAGCTTCTTCGTCCTCTTCGTAATCAGGTCCATTGTCATCTGAGCGAAAGTCGTCGCTGTTGGCGTCTGTAATTTCAGAGTATTGGGAGTCATCCGGGTCTGACCAGTCGCGAGGCATCGATAGTTCCTTGGTATTGCATATTACCTTTTAATGATGGGTATGGCAGGTCTTTTACGTGGTCAGCTGTGGGTTGCATGCCGCTTTGGGCAGGAATATGACTGACAGGACGTTTTCGACCTCTTGGATTTGTTGAGCAATAAAAAATTTCCTCTTTTTTGAAAAATCCCGGGAGTCAAGGGGTTAAAACGGCCGTTTATTGAAAATGTGCCACACTCCTACTCCAGCGCAACACGGTCAGTGTCGTCATCAACGGCGTAGATGTTGCTTGCCTATGGAACAATTCATCACTTTAGTCAGAAAAGAAAAACCAGTACATGGGATAAAAACCAAAGTAACTCACCATCTGCCACACTTGGCACACATTGTCTTCCGCAACAGAACAAAGCATCCACTCCTCATTCTTGTTCCAACTAAAATCACTAATCTTGTTGGTGTGTCCACCGTGCACAAACAATAATTCAGGTGGTCCATCCTCCGCATCTTCTGGCGTCTGTTCTTCCCCAATACGGCTCAAGTCCCACACATTCAACCGGCGGTCTCCAGAGGAAGAAGCCAAGATGGTAGGCGAGAAGGGAGACCATTGGATCTGAAGAATCTCGTCCAAGTGAGAATCCAAAGTGTGGAGCCGGGATTTGAAGTTTCGCATGTCCCACAGGGCAACAGTCTATAGCATTTGATGTAACTTTTTAATCCCAAGATATTCCATAATTGTAACCACAAAACTAACCTTGTCAGCAGAACCAGTTGCAACAACATACTCGTTCTGAGGATTGAATGCAACGCAGTTAATTTCTTGCAAGTGAGCGTCACAGTGAGATAATGGCTGAGAGTTGGACGCGCTTCGTGTGTCCCAACTAAAAATGAAGCATGTGTCAGAACGCAAACAAAATTAAGACCAGGGAAAGAGAGGTTGACAAACATGAAGAGCTTCTTATCATCTCCTACACTTGCGAAAATAGACTCATTCAATTCGTGCCACGCAACATCCTTTTTTTGGTAGTACATCACAGTTATTTTGGCATTCTCTCGACAGAAGATGAACACATACCTCAACCCATGCAGTGTGACCCGTAAACGTACGCAAAGCGTCCAATTCACGCTTTTCTTTTGGCGCACCTTTAATATCCCTAAGCAATGGTTTTCAAATAAGAAATAACACAAACGAAAGAGCAATTAACAAAAAAACCAAACAAACCAAAGACAAATCGTAGTATCTTCAGAAGCACTCAGAATCAAGCCCTCTTTCTTTGGATGCCAAGAAACACCATAACTGTTTAGAAAAAAAAGCCTCAATATCTGCTACGAGAAATATACACTCTCTCTTACCCTTCCTTCGAATGACCCATAAGCTTAAGTTCCGGGTTACAAATATTGTCCTTTGGATTGGAGGGGTGTCGAGCACGGTCAAAAATATATACTGGGCCATAAACGGTTCTAGTCGCGATAATATTTGGGTTGGAGGGCATGTATCGGGCTCTACGTAGCGAAAAAAAAGGCGAGTTAACAAACATAATTTTTTTAGACCAAATTCAAATCACCTGTTAACTTCTCCGTCATGGTTGATTCTTTGAATGACGTTGATTTTGCATTCTGCTCCACCGTAACCACCAGCCTCTATTATTTTTTTTTAGCCAAGAAACGCACAGGGAAAACAGTGAACGGTTTCAAAAGTGTGCAAAAAAGGAAATACCCACCACCCTTCTCTTCATCAAAAGCTTTGGCAGGATCTCCTTCAGCATCATCTTTTGGTAATTGAACTGACGCAATTTGAAGATAGTTTTGTTCGCCATCTGAAGTATGGGTTCCAAGGAGTAAACGTTGAACAGTGTAATCCTTTCCTTCAGGTCTGGATATTGACTGCTGTTCAGCAAAAGAATAAAAAACATGCACGAATGAAAAAAAAACTACCGTTCAATATCAGGTAACCATTGAACAGTTAGTGACGGCCATTCAAGCGCGTGTGTGACAACGAGACTGTGTGAAGGAAAAGAATGAGCCACAAGAGTCCCCCGACAAATCAAAATAGAACAAAACAGGAAATGATACGAAACTCGTAGAGAAATGGAGAGTTCTTTTTCCAGACTGATTGTTTTCGGGTTTAAGACAGTTTTTTTAGCACCGACTTCCAACAAGAGTAACAGAACGGGCAAAAAGGATGCACACCTTTGTACTCTTCGTTTATAGTCTAGATGGGGTGCGCAGAGTTGGAAAGCAAGTTAGCTCGAAAACCAAGACAGTTATAGTTGGATGTCCAGACAAGTCCAATTGCTCACCTTTTCTTCAACAACCATTCTGTCTTCAGCAGATGCGAACCCAGCCTTTGCTGTAACAGAGCTTGAATACTTTCTAAAGTAACAAGGCAAACATACCTGACGAGTTGTTGTTGCTGTTGATGCTTTGCGTTTGGGTCATTTTGGATTTTACTGATAAATAAAATGTAAAGATGAATAAATAAAACTAAAAATAAAATAAATTAACTTTTATTAAATATCGAAATTAAATCCAAAATGTTCTCTTCTTCTCGTTTCGTTGTCCAAAGCATCCAAAGAGCGCAGCGCAGAAGCCTGTCCACGATCAAGCCTTTCTACACTGCCGAGTCAACGGCTACTGGTGGACGCGATGGTTCTGTTACTGGAACTGAAGGCTTCAAGTCAAAGATGGTTTTACCAACTGCTTTGAAGGGTTTTGTTACTTTCTTTTGGTTATCCGTTGTCCCCTCATTGCTCATTTTGGTTGGTCACAGGCCCAGGCGCCTCTGCAACTGCCCAGAACCCAGAGGTTCTCTTTGCTTCAGGTTAGTTCAAAGCACTTACTAATAGGGTTTTCATTCTAAAATCTCGAAAATTGCTCCACTGTTATCTAACTCCAAAGGATACGCCGCCTGTTTCCTTGGAGCCGTGCATGCTGCAGCTGGTGAGCTCAAGATTGCCGTTCCAAAGGATTCCTCTGTGACCGTCAAGACCCACTTGGGACACATTCAAACCAACGGTGCTGGATTCGGTCTGGCTGTTGACATTACTGGAAACTTCCCTGGTCTCGACAAGGCTAAAGCTCGTGCTTTGGTCGACAAGGCGCACAACGATGTAACGTGTTTTTTCTTGGCACTCCTTCTATTTCGATTAATTTTCCTGGTTTTCTTAGATCTGCCCTTACTCTAAGGCTACTCGTGGAAACATTGTCGTCAATGTCAACGTTTAATTGATGATGGCAATAAAGAGCGTTCTTCCTCGATCTCAAGTTTATAAATTGCGAAAAACTCTTTTGTATTCCAACAAAAACTTATTAAGAGAGTCTTCATTCCTTGGTGGCAACGACAAAGAAACGGTTGAACTCAAACACAGTCTTTCCGTCGCTCGTCTTTGGATACGCTTTCGAAATCAACTCGCGATACTTTGCAATGAATGCCTTTCCATCAACAGAATCTTTTCCTCCAACAGCATCGACATACGGACCCAAGCCAGTTGACGCCGTGAAATCCGCCACTGGATTCTCCCCCTCCAGAAGCATTGCATACTTTGAATGCCACATATTAATCTTAGATACACATTCCGTTGATTGAAGCAAGTTATAATAGTCTTGCGGATCTTTTTCGCAAGTGACCCAACAACGCGTCTTTGAAATACAATCTGCCAATCCCAACTCTTTGGCAGCTTCTTTCATGAGTAAATGAGAGTTCTGGGCCCGTGTATCTGGAATCTGGAATGCGAGAACCCCGCCTGGGCTCAAACAAGTCTTCATGAGGCGAGGGATCAAGGTTTGGTGAACGTCAAAGGAAACCCAATGCAAAGCAGCATTCGAATAAATCAAGTCCACTTTTTCCTCCCCCTGATTTAATTGGAAGCTTTCAAAGTCAGCCTGATGATACGTAATGTTCATGGACGGGCCGTTTTGAAGCTGTTCATCATGACTTGCTTTCGCCTTGTTGAGCATTTCAGGCGAAGAATCCACACAGTCAATAGCAGCATTGGGCCAGGCTTCTCTGAGGAAGGGAGTTATGTTGCCCGTTCCACAGCCAAGATCGAGAATCCTGTCCACTTGTCTTTGACTTTGTTGCAATGATATTCTTGCTTGCATCAAGAGATCTAACGCAGGTCTCAGTCGTTCTCCGCCGAATCGGAGGTATTGCGAGGGAACCCACAACCGAGAGCTTCGTTGGTGGACTTGCATGTTTAGTAGGCAAATGACGAAATTAACAAGAATCCAACGTCTTGGTTTTTATATCCAAATTCCCCCCTATGAATAATTCAATCAACAGATTTATTAATTCGATGCAGCACCAGCCTGTTCCCCTTCCATTGACCCCATAATCCGACCCCCGATTTCTCCAGCCGTCTTTTGAATCAATAGATTCGTTTGCATAAACTTGTGCACACATCGGTCCAGACAAACAGCTTCGCCCTTGTTCAGATCCCCATCTTGCAGGTATAGAGGAGAAATGCACTTTTCTTTACAGCTGCTGATCAGTCTTGAAATGAAAGAAAGATTGGGGTACTTGTGAGTCTTAAAATCCTCCCAAACCCCAAAAGAACAAAGTACCGCCGCCCCGAACACCCACAAGTCTAGAATATGAATTACCTTCGCCTGAAGTCTGATTCAACTTCTTGTGCCAGTTCTTGTTCCCATGCTGCCATTCCTTGCATCTTTTCGATGGGTTGGTTTAATTATTCAAAAAAGAAGAAAAATGAATGTAAGTCTGATTATCTATAACTGCAATTAACAGAATACTAATTTTTTTTAATTATAATTCTCTTTGTTTTTCATGCTGCACGCATCGGATCATGACGATCTAAATTAAAAGCCTGGAATTCTGCAACACTCGAAACACTGCTTTCTGGAAGAACTGATTGGAGTGTTTCCTTGCTCTGGGAATCACTCAAACCGTGTCGTCGACAAAAATCACTGCATACTCTTCGAAAGGTATCTGAAATGGTGGGTGTTGAATATATGATTCAAAGCAACGGAAAAAAAAGTAACACAAACCCAGATCTGGACAACTAACGCCTTTTGTAAATGCTTTCATATTCCACGTTATCTTTTTAATAATGTTATGGAAATATGATGTAAGACCATGTTAATTAAAATGCTTGCATTCGAAGAATAGGCATGGAATATGGATTACATTCTGTGGCGCTCTGTCGCTGACGTGGTATTCCTCAAAATTCCAATGCGGCGAAATTATTAAACTTGAACCAAGAAGTGACTTCATTCGAGTTTCCGTTATTCCAGAAATTACTGGCATGAGAATCGTGTTGGAGATATCATGACCACGTAGTTGCTCTTCCGTTAGTGTCAAGTGCATTGCTGATCCCAGTAATACAATCATGGATAAAGCCGCAGTGACCTAGTTGGAGATGATTATTTACTGGCTACATACAAAAAATAACTGCCGTGAACTCACCTTTGTGTTTCTTTCCCAGTCACTCACAATTTGTATTCCTGGATGCTTCTCATTCACCCAGGACACTAAATGATCTCTTCTTCCGAGAATACATATCTGTTTTGGTTTAAGCAGAGATCCGTTTCCCGCCGCTAGAAGCGCGTCTGCGAGTACTTTGCAATCGGCTTCTCCAGTTTCCGGCAATATATCGCTCAACAGAATCCCTACGCGAAACTCTCTTTTGTTATTGTCTGCAACAGGTACTGCCGCTAGAGCCTGGACCATTTTGTTGACGTGTATGACACTCCACACGACTTGATCGCGTAAAGATTCTTTCATGCGATGGTATTTGATTCTTCGTTGGGCCAGATCGTGTGTGAGTGATGGGTCTGTGGATGCCTGTTGATCATCGACGAAGGAAGTCACAAAGTCGAACGAGAGCGATCTGAAAAAGTTTGTAATGCTATCGCCTTCTCGGTATTTCTGTAGAATGTTCGATTCTGGGCTTTTTGCAGTTGTGTCCATGCTGTGTTTTTGATTCAGTTATTTTTCTTCAAGCATGTATGTATGAAAAAAAAAACTTGCACTTGAGATAGGGTCAGAACTTATTATTTAATAGTAAATTCGTTCTGAGAATATTATGCGGCAGGGAGCAGCCGTCTGGATACGTTTTTTCTTAAAATCAATAAATGGGCGTTTCGCGGTAAAGCCCTCACACACGCTCTCGCGCACACATACGCCATCTCATTTTTCTCTTTGGATTTCTTTGTAGAACTCTTCACTTCAATCAATCGTGGGCATCAGATGCCTCAGCCCAAATCCACGATAGACTTAAAACAGTCTACAACGCAAAGAACTCCAATTCAGCGTGGTCCATTCTCTGCAGGCTATATCTCCAACAGCAACAGCAACAACAGCAACCAAATCAATCGAAATCAACGAAACCTAAGCACTTGTATGTCCTCAATACAACGTCAAGCGATACTGCAACGCCTGTAGCCTATTCGCTCATTGTTGATCCAAACCAAAATAAGAGAAGCTTTATTAAATGTAGTGGAGGATCTGAGCTTGAAACTATTGTCAGCAAGCTGAAGACCAGCTGGGTTTCTCGACAAGCCATCAGAATTGATGGATTGGAATACCGCCCGCCCAATTGTGACTTTTCAATCAAAGTGGGAACAATGACGATCGGGACAATGTTAAAAGGTGTTCTTTTGGAGGTGTGTATTCCTTTGCCTGCCGGGAAACAACCGCTTAATGTAAATATCCTAAAAATCAACCAGATCACGATTGAAAACACTCAAGATGAATCTATTGCCATTCCCCGCATTCGAACGCTTCTTCAGAAACTGTTTGCAGAGATTCCCGGATACTCTTCCTTGAGTCTTGTGAACCTCGTACCGGATACCATTGACTTCGGAAACGCGGCTTGGTTGCAGAAGGAACAGTCTCAGGATGCTCAGTCGTCGTACTGTCTAATGACTCTTTGCAATCAGCTGCTGCTGTGAAGGAGAATAAATGAAACTGACTTGTTGAACTTTAGAATCACGTGTTGTTAACAACCAAAACACAACAAGTGAAAATCAATAATTACAAAATGACGTCATTCGTTTGTTAGGATGATGCCAAAGGTGGGAGACGGAGATCTCAGAACAACATATAAAGAGGACGAACAAACAATGCGTTCTCCACAAAGAATTTCTACAGCTTTCTACAGCCTTCTCTTGCAACTCCTTAAAGGCAAAGCTGGGAGAAGATTTTCGAACTCATTCGAATCCAAACAAACAGTGCCACCTTCAGAACAATCTCTTTTAAAAAAAAGACACGCAAAAGTCCTTCCTTCACCTTCCCAACTATAATTTCAACCCCTGTAGTACCTCCTTTCTTAGTATTTTGGATCTCTCTCCTGCAAAACCCACTGGCAAGCAGAAAATGACAAGAACGATCCGTCAACCATATAACACATCCCAC
The DNA here is from genome assembly GCA_025765595.1 of Obelidium mucronatum. Taxonomy (NCBI): domain Eukaryota; kingdom Fungi; phylum Chytridiomycota; class Chytridiomycetes; order Chytridiales; family Chytriomycetaceae; genus Obelidium; species Obelidium mucronatum. The sequence goes on from JAIVFH010000040.1 coordinate 54,497, forward strand.
ATTCCTCATGTCAGCCTCCAAGAACGCTTTGCCCGTAACTTTGAAAATGGCTTGATGAAACCCACATTCAAAAAGAATGGTGCTGGGCGTGGCAACTGGGGATCTGCCATTGAAGTCTACGATTTGTACGATGGACCCAGAGAGGCTGGGTTAACCGTGCAGGTTGTTTCACACGACGTTGGATCAGAGACGAAGAAGAGTTACTCGAGATAATCATATGAAAATAAAAAAATAATACGTGCAATTTAAATCGACTTTATTTTCAAAAATAACAATGGCATCGAAACACGAACTCTCAAAGCAAGAAATCGCTGACGTCTTCAAGAAGCTGAAGGCTGCACGGAGAGAAAACAAGGTAACGCCGTCCTTGTAGTGCTAGGAAAGGACTGTTCTGGTCATGCTAACCAGTTTATAACCAACTCATATTGCGCCGATCGCCTGGTTTAGACCTGCTTCGACTGCGGAGCAAAGAATCCAACTTGGTCTTCAGTGACCTATGGTGTCTACCTCTGTTTGGACTGCAGTGCCGTACACAGAAACATGGGTGTGCATATTACCTTTGTCAGGTCAGCGCCTTGTCTCTCTCTCCCTCGTCTGATTGATAACTTGGTTTCTAATTCTTCATTTTTTCACATGATTGTGGCAGATCGGTTGTTCTCGATTCGTGGAGTGTTGACCAATTGCGAGTAATGAAAGTCTCTGGCAATGCTAATGCAGCCGAGTGGTTCAGAGCACACGGAACTGGAAACTACAAGGACGCAAAGCAAAAGTACACTTCAAGGGCGGGTGTTGGATACCGGGTGAGCACTGCTGTCTCCCTTTTTGTATGAGGTTGGTATAGGTCTGAAACATATCATTTGTATCAGGATCGTGTCAAACAGTTGGCAGAAGAAGATGCTCGCCGTTATCCACAAGGGATCGTGATTGATTCCGCTGTTGGCGCCGTGTCTGAAGTCGCAGCACCACCAGCAAAGGATGACTTTTTCTCGGACTGGGGAACTGATGAAAACACTGCCATTCAACCACAACAGCAAACTGCTCCTGTTTCTACAGCAATTAATGTGGCGTCTCCAGTGAGACCAATCACACCTGTTCAGCAGGCGATCCCCGCACCAACCATCGCCAAACTACAACCACAACAATCTTATGGATTCGATAACACAGACGACGGCTTTTTGGACTTTGATGATGCCCCCGATGCCTTTTCGACGCCAATTGCAGCGGCTACCCCAGCACCAGCACCAGCCCCCGCCCCAGTCGTGCCTGTTTCCCCACCGAAACCCGTTGCCCAGCCCCAGCAAACAGCGGCTACTACAGCATCAGCAGCAGCAGCACCTGCATCTGTGCTTACTAAACCTGGGGGTCTTGGTGCAAAGAAACTCGGCGCTAAAAAAGCCACAAAAATCATCAATTTTGATGAAGCCGAACGCCGTGCAAAGGAAGAAGAAGAACGTATCAAAAGGGAGGAAGAAGAGGCAAAGCGATTCGAAAAGGAAAGAGCCAATGTCGCGCCTCTTGGTGGATTTGGTGCTTCATCGGCTGGCAGTGGAGCTGCCGCCTTTTCTTCTCGTTTGATGTTTGTTGATCCCTCTGCGTCATCTGGAAATGCGTCTCCAGCTGCGGCGGGTGGCTCCGATGTGGATAGATTGGGACTTGGAATGGGAAAACTTGGATTTGGGTTTGATCCTTCCAACGCTCCTGCTGCAAAGAGTGGATCTGCGGGAGTCACAGGAAATGTTGGAGCGCCGAAATTCGGCGCTACTGCTGGAGGATTTGGTTCGTCTGCTGCCGCTAAACCTCCTTCTGCTGCAGAGGGTGATGCCGCCAAAAGATTTGGAAATGCGAAGTCTATTTCAAGTGACCAATATTTTGGAAAGGGGGCATACGATGAACAAGAAAGGTATTACACAATTCACTTTTTATTCTTCTTATTTTCTTGGAAAGTCAACCAATTTTTTTTTCAGCGCTGAAGCTCGCAACCGTTTGCAACAATTTTCAGGACGATCCGGCTTTGGATCCGACGATTACCATGGCCGTCATTCTTCGCAAGATCAAGGGAGGGGGATATCTGGAACATCCCCGTCATTGAACGTTGGTGATATGATGGAAACTGTTGGATCTAGTGTGCGAGTGTTTGCAAATAGTTTTGTGGATCAAGGAATCGAGGACATTAACAGCGTGAGAAATATTGTCGCCTCTGGAAGCAGCAAGCTTGCCGATATGTTCTCTGAAATTCAGGTTTAGCTCTGATTTTTTCCTTTTGTCTGTCTAAGTCTTTGTTTGAAACAGCATCGTTACGGTTAGAGTTGACCAACCTCAAGTTAAAAATTGTGTGTGTTTTGTGTTTTGTATCAGAATGCGTTCTTTTGATGATGATTCTCTCTTATTTGAAGGTCACGTAATAAACCTGTTGCTATAAATAATTCTTCTGCAAAAATCGAAAGAAAAGAACGTCTGACTCAAGTTCTCTATGAAACTTGTGTGAAACAGACGTACATATACCGTCAAATCTAAAAAAAGACATTTTGGGAGTGAACTTGGTAAAGCAAAAGCGTGATTGGTCTACCATTGTCATTAAAAACAGAACGGGGAAAAAACACCAGCTGTAACCTACCTCTCCGGACAAGAATGACAACTTTCTCACAAACAGGCATATCTGTGAAAACCGACTTGACGCCAACCAATCCTTCGCCAAACCCGCCAAGATCAACCCCAACCCCCATTCTAAGCCTTGTTGTAACACTACCAGATCACAGATGTTTGATAACATCGATCTCAAATACAGCTACTATCCGGGAACTTAAAAGCTTGATTCAAAACCAAATCAACGGCAACAACGGTGGGGAGGACTTGATTTCTGAAGCAACGGTAATCTGTGGACAAAAACGGTACACAAACTTGAATTTACGGCTTGACCAAATCCAAGACTTCGAACTGGATTCAGAAGGGAGAGTCGGGATTAAACTTGTTTCTGAAGTGGATCAAAGGTTTCATTTTTACTTCAACCCAAAAAACTTTTTTTAAAAGAAAACTATTATATTGGAAAAAACAGGACTGAAGACGGGTCTGCGCCGATCTTTATTAATACGCCCAAATTATCGGCGAAATGCAAAGTGTGCCATAAGCAGCTCTTGAGCACATGCATTTCATGCAATACGTCGTTTTGTATCAACTGTGCAAAAAAGCAGCAACAGCAAGGAAATAACAGGACCGACAGCAGCGGTTGCAATTCCTTCAATGATACTGACAGTACATCCACACAATTCCACGAAGAAAAGCCATCAACGATAAGCGATTTGGAAACAGGGAATGCAGCTTCAGCCAACGATTTAGCAATAATTGGAAATCGTAAGAGTTTCTTGATGGTTCATTGCAACGACTGTACTGTACGGGAGCGCGCCCGCCAGAGAAGGGCTGCTGCGTCCCCACACGGAGGGATTTGGGGAAGTGGATTCAGAGTGATTGTTCTTGCATTTTTGGGTCTCTTGTTTGTTGTCATTGTGGTTGTGGTTGTTACCCGCAAAAGTCCTGTAAATACTGCAGGTATTGTATTGGCGAGAGGAGCCAACCTCTTCAGCGACTGATATGATGGATCTCTTTGATTTTCTATTATTATCCAATAAATATCGCGATATCGGAGGATATCGGTATTCCTTTGTACAGTTTTTTTCTTCTGCTCAATTTGAATTTGACAATTTAAAAATGAACGAGGAAGGATTTGGAGTGACCGATGACTCACCGCCAGTGAACACAAAGAAGGCCATCGCAAAGTCTCTAGTGGCTGCTCTCGTACTATGTTTTGTGTTCTTTGGAGTAGAGCTGGTTGCTGGCTGGCTCTGCGGATCCCTAGCCATCTTGAGCGATGCTTTCCATTTACTTAGCGATGTTGCAGGCTTTGCAATTAGTTTGTTTGCGCTTCATATGGGGCAGAAAGGCGCGACGAAAGGTGGGGGGATTGACTTTTGATGGATTTGATAGTTTAGTTAACTTCGCCCTGTTAGATTTCCCTTTCGGATTCAAGCGGCTCGAAGTTATCGGCGCTATCGTGTCAACGCTTTCTATTTGGTGAATACGCTGCTTACTCTCGGGGCTTTTTGTTACTTTCCGACTGACCCTCATCACAAAATGTCAGGATTATTACAATTTTTCTGGTCATCGAAGCTGTTAATCGAGTCTTGTCTCCTACTCCAATCGACGCGCCAATCATGTTTTGGACTGCTTTATTTGGGGTCGGTGTCAATATTGCACTGGCCTCCACTCTCCACTCAGGATCTACAGCTGGTGGATGCTCGCATGGAGGGGGCGGAGGGACACTCTCACGGTCATTCTCATGGACATTCCCATGGTCATTCACATTCCCATGGACACGGCCACTCACACGAACACTCTCATCAATCTGGGGGATCCCGTAAGCGCTGCACCAGTCCTCAACTCACAATTCCAAACCCCGAAGTAACAGCAAAGGACGAAGAAGAAGGAGTCGATCGTTTTCATCTTCTAGGACACAAGGAATTGATGTCATAGTTGTTGACGGAAATGCAACAGTTAATCAGGGAGGGAGCAGCGGCAGCAGTAGCAGGCCCAGGTAACAATAATGGCTGTAGCCATGAACATTCGCATGACAACCACAGTCACAGCACACATTCTCGTGGTCGGAATTCTCATCGACACGAACACAAGCCTGTCGGATAGTAATACACACAATCACAACTCCGCAGCATGCAGCGATAACCACAAACCTCATAGCCACAGTACACACAATCATTCCCACCAAAGCCACAAACCAATGTCTGTGACAGCAGCCACCCCTCTACTTCAATCTAACAATTCCAACACAAACTATGAAAGTATTGATGAATCAGCCCACGATGATCATGCTGCGCAATCATCTACAGCGAAATCATGGCTTTGGTTCCTTACATGGAAGACATGGATATCAACGTGAGAGCTGCGGCTGTGCACGTTATTTCAGATCTGATTTCTTCAATTGGCGTTCTCATTGCCAGTATAATCCTTCTGGTTAAACCAGACTGGGTGATTGTGGATCCGATTTGCACATTCTTTTTTTCCATTTTGGTGTTTGGATCTACAGGCGGATTGATGAAGCGGTGTTTTGACATTCTGATGGAAGGTAACAAAAACAATGGATATTATAACATCGAAGTGACGCATATTAAATGGAAGTTTTTCACAGGGACCCCGAAGTCAATAAATACAACGGCAATCGAGCAATCCCTTGTTTCGCTGCCATTTGTAGAAAATGTGAAGCGGTTGACCGTGTGGTCCGTTAGTCAGGATTCGCATGTTGCAATTGTAGAATTGGCTATCAGCGCCGCATGTGTAGATGAAGTTGGAGTACATTCGTCGACGGTTGAAGGTGCAACTAGAGTGTTGACGGAGGAGTTTGGGGTGGGTCAAGTCTGCGTTCAATTAAGTTTTGGTGCTTGAGATTGTTCTTTTTTCTGTTAAACGTAATACAGCATGTATACCGATGATTTATCAAATATGAACTTGTTGAGCATTGACTCAACTGAAAAATATTGACACCATCCTCAAATTTGTACTGGATTCAATCTATCAGCACTTGAGTAATTGAGTAGTTAAGGTAGCGGTGCTTTGAAAATAGGGACCTTTATTCAACCCTTTGATTAAATTTACGGCCCTCGTCCACCCCTTTGTCTGTGTCGACTCTCCAAAAGAACAAGAATGCCAATGCAAACTGCAACAATAGGAATACAAACGGCCATAGTTTAGATACACCTGTAGAATCAATGGCTGCCGCGACAAGAGGTCCAATCCATGAGGAACCTTAAAAGACAATATTAACAAAACCTAAACTTTGCACACACACAAACACCCCCCATTACCAACCTTTATCTGTAATCTCATACAAACTAAAGAATTCAGACTCCGACCCTGGAGGCAACAACGACGAAAACAAGGCTCGACAAGAACTCTGACTCGCACCCGTCAGGAATCCATGAAGCCCAGCAAATATAAACAACTCAATTTTGAATTTGAATCCAATAGGGTTCCCTGGAATCAGTCCAAGAGATCCATACAACGGAATCAAAATGTAGAGACCACTTTGAATCAAAAGAATCCGCTTTGAGTCCCATTTCGTATAATGCTGGAGTCTATTGAAGGCAAAAGTGCCAAGAAGCGCAAGAATAGGGACCTCGGCAGCGATGATTAAAATATCCACGGTTGTGAATCCAAGAACTGATTGTGCATACAGCAGAGCCACGTTTGTGAGCGTGTTGAATGCGTCAGAGTACATGAACCATCCTAGAAGAAACAGAAATAGATTTCCAAGTTTTCGGCACTTCTTCAGCGCGCTATAGACTATTTTCAATGATGAATCAACAATCGGGAGAAAGAAACGAAGAATGCAAAACACGAGACCCAACCTTTTTTGGTAGAATATGTGGCAATATGTGCGCCTCTTGGGAAATCAGGGCCTGGTCGAGCGCGCAAATGTTTCCATGCAAACGCAATACCAACCAACCACAATATTCCACCTAGCGATAATCCAATCTGAAATCCATAATTTGCAGGTAGAGAAGATTCAGGCGGAGCCTTAAAGAGCGTCGCAACCACCCCCGACAACACCAAAGCAGCAATAATTCCAGAGTAGTTCCAAACAAAGGACGTTGACGAAATATCGTTTGTAACTGCATCTAATTTCGTTACTAGTGCATCATGAGGTGTATTTAACTCAGGGGCAAGAAGTCTTATGAAGTCCGGATGATTTCGAGCGAGAGGCGGTAAGGTAAGCGTAGTTGAAGACCCAAGCACAGCCTAGACAGACAGTAATAATAACACTCAGGATAGCCATGTACATGAACTCATCTGTATATGACAATGTCAGCAACAGGAAAATCGGTAAAAAAAGGCAAAAATACCATTTCGCGTGATGGTGGGAATCAATAAGCAACAGACCGCTCCAATGACACTAAATCCAAGCATGAAAGTTTTTCTCCACGCTATATCATGAAACGAAGAATGAAGGGTCAAATTTGAAGGAAATTTAAGGGTATTCCAACTCACGCCCATGATCTGCAATTGACCCCATTCCCACAAACAAAACAACTTGCAGCAATGTTGCTACAATAGATCCATAAAAGAAGAATGAAGCTGTGTCCACATACGAATTCCCAATCTTAACAACGCATGAGTAATTTGTAACAGTTGAATTACAAGGAATAGAGTGATCGGCTGAGGTAAAGCCCACAGCAGCAGTCATTCCCTGGGATATAACGGGCGAAAAGAGAGCAAGAGGAAAGGCTGCAGTGTCCATCAGGGCACCAAAGAGATACCACGTCTGTGTAATAATTGGTGAGTGATAACTGTTCCCCTCCATGAAATGGCACTTACCCTTAGTTCTTTGATGCTCACTGGTGTTTGATCAATGTCAGCAAAGGCTTCAAGCATTGCGCTGCTGTCTGAGTCCGTTGGCTTTAGATTCTAAGGCAACCAGTCAATGTCCTTTCACAATAAGCATTGAAGAATGAAACCAAACTGATAGTTCAATGTTTGAAGCTGCGAAGCTGCTTGTTTCGTTTTCGTCGAAGGAAGTCGACATTCAAGTCCCAGAGTTGGTACAAAACTCACTGAACTTTTTTCACCCGACATTATGAATTTAAGAGCATGTGGGCCAGCACTTCCGTTATTTCCAAGCTACATTTTCACCTTGTCTATAGTTTATTTAACTTCGTCTTGTTTCATAATGAGAGACATCAAACTTGAACACCGCCATTCTTCTTTGCCTCCTCCCTCTCTCTCTCCAAAGCTCCAAATACCTTCCCTTCTTCGACTCCGGCAACCACGTCCACACGCGAAAACAAAAACATTCCCAAACCGAATTGAGCGGCCAAGAAAACGAATTGCCAAGATTTGTTGGCTCCAGAGGTACCAATGGCAGCAACGACCAATGGACCCACCCAAGCCGAACCCTTGTCGACAATTTCATACAAACTAAAGAATTTGGACTCATGGCCAGAAGGAAGCAATTGAGCAAACAGAGAACGACATGTACTTTGAGTGGCCCCCAAGATAAGTCCATGCAATGTTGCAGCAATGAACAATTCAATCTTTGTCTTGTATCCGATTCCCATATTGGTAAATCCTAGACATCCCCAGAGAACAACAACAGTGTAGATGGTGTTGTGAACGAGTAAAAGCCGCTTGGAAGAAATCCCGAATCGTGTCTGGAGCTTATTCCATGCCCAAGAACCAAACAACGCAAGAATCGGAACTTCGGCCGCCAGAATCAAAATTTCAGTTGAAGAAAAGCCCTAAAAGTTTTTGAACTAAGTAAGTGCAAGGCTTAGGCCCAGGACAAACACCCACAAGTTGCTCTTTCGCCCACAAAACAGTTGCGGCAATCAAAGTCATCAAGCCGTCAGAATAGCAGAACCAGCCAAGCAGAAACAAAAACAAATTCTTGAGCTGTCGAGCTTGATAGATGGCACTGCATACTATAAATCGTAGGCAATACTTTCAGTCGAATGCACAGCAAAATCGAGAAAGAAACCGCAAACCCACCCTTCTTGGTTGAAAATAAAACCACATTTTCTCCTTCTGGAAATGCTGGTCCTGGTCTGTCTCTCATTCCCCTGGCGGCAATGACAACTCCCACCAACCAAATAATGCCACCAATACCAACTCCCGCATGGTAAGCATAATCAGCCGGGAAACTAGATGGAACCGGCAATACAAAAGCCAAACCAACGATAATCACAAGCAACACAAGAGTTCCTGCATACATGTACACAAACGAAATACTGGAGATGTAGTTTGTAACTTCATCCAATTTAAGCAAAAGAGACTCGCGGGTTGCATTTGGGTCTTTGGCAGCAGCCAAGAAAGTCGGGTGGTTTCTTGCCAAAGGAGGAATGAAAGCGTAATTGAAGACCCAAGTTGATCCCAATGAAACACCAGCCACGATTGTCAGAATGGCAGCCATCCAATAGCTTCCTTTTTGGACAATAGCCAAAAAGAGAATGCAAGCTACAGATCCCAAGAGAGAGAATCCAAGCATAAACTTTTTTCTGTATGGGCCGTGATCAGCAATCGAGCCGAGGCCAATGAACAGAACAAGCTGGAGAATGGTGGAAACAACGACAGTCATGAAGTAGAATGAAGACACATCCATCTAATGGGAGAGGGGATTTGGCGTTAGAGAGGCTTGTGCCACCGCAGCCGGTGTTGATGAACTGACCCATCCACTGCCGACCGGAACAACACACGAATATCCCGAAATGCTTGTATCACACGCAACACTGTGATCTTCTGTCTTGAAGCCGCCAGAGGCGGCAAGGCCTTGCACAATCAAAGGAATGAAGAAACCTAAAAATAGAGCCAATTTGAGGGCATTAGGACGGCCTCAGCATAGCGCCAACTTGGCATGGCGCCAAGACAAACCTTGACAGAAGCTGAAACAGTTACCAAATCGGTCAGCGAGTGTGGGGAAAGAGCAAGTTGAGTTTGTGTCTGATATCAGTCAATCACTGGAACCCTGCAATCCACTTACGCAATGGGGTCTGCGCATCCTCCAAAGAGGTACCAAGCTCGGAGTTCCTGAGGAGTTACTTCCGAATCATCAATGTCCTTGAACTCATGAGAGAGAATGTGTGCATCTTCTGCTTTGGCCATAATTTTTGAAGGATTTTTCTTCTGGTATGAATACAATCTCCAGCCACAAAGCCACGATCAACAAGATCTCTCGGCTGGTCAGAAGGCTTACACCAATCAACTGGTATCGAGAAGCATGTTTACTCCTTGAAAATGTTGGTATCGGGGGCAGGAAGAAGCTGCCCAGTTTTGTAAACATTTGATTTGTCAAACAACCAAGGCACGCACGCAGGCACGTTGAGAGATGAAAGAATGAAATTTATTGTTTTTCTATGAATGATATCTTTTACTCAGCATCGGCCGGTTCTTTCAATAAAGAAGCCACTCTCGCCCGTGCCTCCACTGGAGATTTCAAGCTCACGAGCTCGTTCAGATCAACTTCGAATGCATCTGACATGAAGTCATCCATTTTGAAGTCGGTTTTTTCTTCTACATCAACTGCCGTTGACACGATATCTTCCGTTGCTTCTACCGTAGCAGTTGTTGTTTCTTCAGCAAGAATTTCGTCAAGGAAGTCTGATGAATCTTCCTCCTCCGCGCCATAATCACCAAGATCGAAAGTATCATCTTCAGCATCAGCTATGTCATCAACGATTGGCGCTTCCAAAGAAGAGTCAGTGACATACACTTGCTCAAGAGGATTGGTAACATCAACAGCAACTTGAACTGGTTTGGCAGAAGCCGCCTCACCGCCCAAATATTGGTCTGCCACATCGTCAATATCGTTTGAAACTCGGTCAAAAGCAATAGCTTCTATTGGCGATTTGACGGCTACCTCAACAATAGTGGTGTCCCAATCTTTCTGGTCTGCAGTAACTTGAATATGATCAGGAGCAAGCGGTTCTCTGTTGCTCTCATTAATCCAAGCACCTTCAGATCGAATGTTTTGGTCTAAAGATGCATCTTGCAACTGGGCCAAATCATCGACTTGAGTGATCGAAGAGGGGAGTTCTCCAACAGTTTCCTCTCCAGATATAGTTTCTTGCCTGGCAGTTTCCAGCTCACTCACAGACTCTGCGACAGTATCAATACTAATGGAGGTTACTTCCGCAACAAAAACAGGAAGTACTGGAACTGGAGATGGGGTTCTTTCTTTTTCTTCAGCCGCGAGGTATTCATATTGTGACAGAGTCACAGATTTCGTAATCTCGACTGTTTGAGTCGGCTCAACCAAATCATGACCTGTAGCATCAGCAATATAATCTTGGAATTCAAACGCAGCAATGGCTGTGACAGCGGTGGCTGCCATAACAACAGTGGGTTCAACAATAGTTGTAGTTGAGACTTTCGGAGCATCAGCGACATCAGCATGTGTGGCCGCCGGTGAATTGTGGTTATACGAATAGCATGTATTGGTATTGGTGGAAGTATGGTTGCACAGGAACGAATAGCATCTGACCGGCACCCTAGCAACGGTTGCTTTTTCTGCAATGGCTACAGAAGGATAGGACGGCACCAGCTGAGATTCAGCGATCTTGTGGTCAATGATATCAACTTCGCTTTTCGCTTGAGGTAAATCCTCATAATCTTGAGCGGTTGAAGGAGGAATGGCGTATGCTTCGGCGAATGCTAATTCAGCCGGAGAATCATTCTTAGAGATTTCAGTCAAGGTATCAGAAACGAAAACGGCGGAGGAGGAGTGAATAGCCGTGTTTTCTGTCAAAGCAGAAGAAACGGATTCCAAAAACTCGGATTTCGGTTCATGGAAATCAGCCACAATATACTCGGCATTGACATCTTCATCTTTGGGAAGTGCATCTTCTAAACTAGCACCTTCATTGACAGCATCAACAGCAGATTTTTCTGTAGGCGCAGGACTTGGTTCATTTTGAACTTCGAATTTGTGAGCAGCTGCAAAAGACAATAACTTGGCAGATGGCGCCAAGTGAATACCATCCACCGTCGAAATTACTGTAGCTGACGTCTTCGGGGCCAACTCAGCTGGCTCGTTCACTACAGCAAAAACGCTTGGTGGGTTATGATTGTAGGAGTAGCAAACGTTGGTATTGGCCGATGAGTGGTTGCACAGGAAGGAGTAACAAACAGGTGGTGGCAGAATCGGAATCTCTTCTGGAACGATCAAGTCCGCTCCAACTGCTTTCCTGTCCTTGGCATCCGTCAAAATGTAACCGTCAGCATGGATTGACTCAAAAGTGGTATCATGCTTCTCAAATTCAGTCACAGCGATTCCATTTTGAACGGAAGTGATTCGATTTTCCTGGTCTTCAACTTCAATTGAGGCCACTTCAATTGTTTTTCTGTCTTTGACATCCGCAGGAAGGTCGTCATAAGGGATTGAATCAATGACAATGTCTTGACTCTTCACTTCAGCCCCAGCGCTTTGAACAGAAGGGATAACCAGATTTTCCTGTTCTTCGACAGTCACCAAGTCTACTTCAACAATTTCCCCGTCTTTGAGATCAGAAGAAATGTAGTCAGCAGAGTCGGTTGGCTCAATGATAGTATCGGCAAACGTCAACTCGGCCAGATTGCTACCATTTTGAACATAAGATGTGTCTCCAATTTGCAGCTCCTCGACAGCCGCGTTGGACTTGATCGTGGCAGCTCGATCCACTGCTTCAATCTCAGAAACCTCATCCACATCTTCCATGGCTATGTCATATGTTTCCGCATTTTCCGCAATCGCAAACTGCTGTTCAACAGAAGCAGGAACGAGGCTGTCCACATCCTCATAGTTGGACGCAGAAGGGATGACTGAAAGATCATCAAATTCTCCTCGCTCATCTTCACTGAGCTCATTCTCTTCTTGATACAATTCTCCTTCCAGCGGTTCAAGTTCTTCCGGTTGGTCAAATGTCGCAGCAACAGATTTGGGCTCTCCTTTGACCATTTTCGCAATGCTTTCCTTTACATTTCTTTCAAACTCGACTCGCAAAGCACGGTTTTCGCGTTCTTTGGCTTGAACGGCCATTAACCGCTCTTCTTCCTCTTCCAAAAGACGAGCTTCCTCATTCGCCTTAGCCCTTACAGCACTGGAAGTAATAAAAAAAAGATGAAACAAAACGTCAATGAAGCTAAAATACAATGTTTAAACAAAAAAATCTACTACTCACGCCATTTCACGTTGGATATCTTCAAACGAGGGTGGAACTCCTGGCGCACGAACAGCACCAACTTCACCCGCGCCAGTACTCCCAAGAAGGGCACCCAAACTTTTAGGCAGAATAGACAAACGAGATGTCAAGGCAGTCATTTTGGGTGCTTCCATCATTGGGCTCTTGGGAGCTTCAACAACGTCAACAGTGTGACGGTCCACCACAGGTGCCTCATCAACATACTCGCTAGAGGCCTTCAAAAGAGCGGCCTTCAATTCCGGAACACTGGCAGAGACAGAGACTCGTTCAGAGATGACGGTGTTTAGAATACTTGATCGTCGACGATGACGAGCTTCAAAGTCCTTGAACTTTGCAGAAATCATGTCGAAGGCACCCTTGAGATCTGCAGGAGGTTTGTAGTAAGGAGTATACAAGCTTGGATCCACTGGGACAAACTATAGCAAACATAAAAAATGAACTCAGTGACAAACAAACACCAACGCAAGATACATACGTGAACAGAGCCCAGCTTGAAAATTTCACCATCTCCCGGAACCCTCTTTAAATCAACATAGCAAGTGTTGATATTACAAAGAGTCTTCAAATATCCCAGTCTCAAAGAAACACGCCCCATTCCAGCAAGTTGCTTTTGCTCTTCAACGGGGAAGAATCTAGTGAATCCACGAACAACTTCCAATTCTGGATCCACCGAATTTCTATAGTCCTGCACTTCAGTGATTCCACATACGAATTTCAAGTGAAGCCCTCCATTCATGCTCACACGCAAAGAGCTCACGATTTCCGGAATTTCCATGTCGCAAATAACTTCAAAATGTACCACGCGGAAGCCCCGAGTCTAAACGAAGTAATCCAACATGACCATGAGAACCAGATCCAGTTGTGAACTGCCATGAATCCGATGATCGCGAATTCAATTCAACACGGTTTTGAGTCAACTGGGCCTGGATTTTCGTATCCCACGGCAGTAAGAGAGAATCCTTCCAAATCTTGAGGTTCCAAGTCAAGGCCCGCAGTGGCGATGGGGTGAAAGTCTTCACCATCGCCAGTGGATGCAATCATGTTGGAGATTTTAGACGCAGAGGAAGTCAACACATTCTTCAATGCTCCCAAACGCGTTTTGTTGGACGCCGCTGCTTTCGACGAGGGCCACTATTTTTTTTAAAGCATCATCAGAATTCACACATACTTGTCAAAACAACACGTAGCAGCCACAAACCTTTCCAGTGCAAATTAACGACAGTCAAAGAGCCATACACATCAACAGCGCTCAACTGCCGCGCTCCAGAAACAAACGACGCAACCTTCAACGGAGGGGAAATCATCCACAAATCATGTATCCAAATCAACTCCCCAGAATCAGCACCATGAACCGTCACTCTCTTATCTTCACAAAGAGATACCACAGCACCATCATCTGAAGACCAACCAATGGCAAGAACCGCAATGTTTGAAAAAGACCGGTCAGGATGCGTAAGCAACGCCCTACGTGTCTTTGGGTCAAGGTACCAGATATTCACTGCTCCATCCGGCTCTCCCGTCGCCAACACTTGATCACTGTGATTCGAAAAGGCAATCACAGTAGATCGCACCATGCTCTGATCAAACATTCCATTCATTGACCAAACACTGGATGAAGACCGTCTCAGTCCATTATAGGAACCTCTATCACTCCCCCCATTTGCGATATCAGGCATATTCCCCGGCGCCACAAGAACCTTAACCGAAGAAAGACCAGTCGAAACACCATCCCAAATCGCAACCGTCTTGTTATCAACAACAACAGCAACAGCCTTACTTCCCCGCAATCCCAAATGCAGGAACCAAAGGCCGAGATACGTACCAAACTTGAGTGGAATCGACTTGACTGCAGATATATCCTCTGCCTGAACTGACCAGTCCCACATGCAGACGGATCCATCTTCGTGACCAGTCAGAAACGTCAGATTGTCCACAGGCGCGCCATTCACAGTTTGAGGCTGCCCACTGGCGTTTCCATTGGATCGAACAAAACTAATGCACGTTGGGGATGATATTTTGGGATCCCGGCATAGATTATACGTGGCCAAAAGCCCATCTTCCACCTTCTTGCTACCCCAAAGCCCTTTAATCCATCCTCGAACATCAGCCGAAATGCTATCATTGTAGAGAATCGAAAGGAACCCTTGATCAGTAACAACAACCGTAAAAGGCTTTGTCGGGATGACTATCAATCCCCACCACAACATCCCTAAAGAACGCTGGCTTCGGGTACGAGAATTTATCCGGCGCATTTTCCATCGACATGTCGTAACATCGGACTTTCGCCTTCCCCCGCGAATCCGACAAGGAAACGTCTGTCCAATTCTCAGTCAACGCCCATCCAATACTTGTCGACGCGCTGCTCATGATGGGACTCAAATTCTGCGCCAACGCCGGCAATACAGAGTAGTATCGCGTTGTTGAATGGTCTCCCAAGTCATTCAACGCCCATACTTGCGTCTGCCCACCCTCGCCGTCAGTCAAGACTGTCATTCTGTTCCTGCTGAACAGGCATGTCGGCTGATCCACGTCAGAACCAAGAATCGTTCCCATATGGACATAGACCAATAACTCTGTACGTCTCCTTTGCAGGATCGATTGCTTCTGTAAGCCCCAAAATGTGGATAACTTTTCCTTCTTGAGGGACAATAGCAATGCGAGTTCCATCGGCAGAGAGAGACACGTATCGAACAGTGTCGATTTCGATATCAACTTTCGCAACCGCCTTCTTTGCACGAAAGTCAATCAGCGTGTACCCAGTTCCTTCATCTGTAGCGACCAACACGTATGTGGATTTATGAGCTAAAGCGAACCGAGCACAACCATCAGCAGGTGGGTCACTGTGTGACTTTGTGGCTATTCAACCCCCAAAAAAAAAGATGAGTCCTTGACCAACTCTTAAAACTCAAAACGTAAAAAAAAAAAAGGGCGGACACTCACGAATATACTGCAAAAACAATCCACTTTCAGCATCCGAAGCCAATTCATCCACATCCAGTAAAATAAACAACTCCCGATACTCATCCCAGAATCCAATATTCGAAAACGACCAACAAATCGGCTGTCGCGGATACTGACTTTTAATGACCCTCAAAAGCGAATAAGAGTGGGCGTCCCAAAGAACAATCCGCCCTGGCTCGCTTCCATCAGATGCCGGTTACGATGCATCCGTCGTCTTTTGTCCATGCCATCGCCGTGATCAAGGTCTCCTTCAGCTAAAGTCGGATCCACACCTTGTCCCAACGTCGACATGTTGCTCGTGTTCAAAAACAAAACAGTCCGCTGATGCAATAGCAATGGATTTCCCACTCCGTGAAAACACACAAACTAAAGGCATTACCCTCTTCCACGTCAGTCACATCCCAATACAGCCGTTCCCATCAATCGCCCTCGTTCTTCAGGAAGCACCGACAAGTTGCTTTTGAAGTTGACTTCAAACAAACTCAACGCACTCGCTCCATCACTGTTCCTGATTCCAGTCACTGCCACAATGTTGGCAAAGGTGTCACGACAAGTGATTGTCAACTCTTGTGTGGGCTCGTCGGCGCGGAGAAGTGCAACAGGCTCTCCCCGCGAGGTTGGTCTGTTGATCCACTCGGCCCAATTCAAATCTGGCGCCCGTGATCGAATCCAAGACCGTACGTCAGCCAGATACCAACGAGGAAGTGTACAAGTTGGCAGCCAACGGAATCAATTGGCGTGGCGTTTTGGAAAGCATATTGTAATTGATGATCAGGAAGCGATAGTCTGTTATTCCAAGTTAAAACTTTCACAAGGCTCAACCAAAAACAAAAAAAAAAAAAAGAAGAAGAGAGGATAACAACTCACACTCCGTCAGCTGGGCACTGTATATACTGGATTCCAAGTTCTCCAAAGCAAACTTGAAACACTCCAAGACTTCATCCAAAAGCCCAGCATCAATTGCAGGCCCCTAGAAATGAAATATTCTGCAACGGTCTTCACGGCTTCGGTTGTCCCAGAAACACTTGAATTCAGCAAGTGCCACACAACCGAGGATATACGCCGTTCATTCGGTCTCCCTGCAATCAAAAGTGTTTGATTGAAACCATAGGTTTTGCGAACAACAGTTTTCGTTGCAGTTGTGCTGGTTCCATTAGAATTGGTTGTGACAGTGGTTACTGGTTCTTTGGCCTTCTTGTCGCACCAATAGCTGGCAAGGCTTCGATGAACGCTGGTTACATGTTCTTTCTCGTACAAATATCGTTCAATAACAACGCTCTTGAAAATTGAACTCGACCTGATGATAAAGTTAAATTCAACCAAAAACCACCCCCCCCTGTTTTCGAATTCAAACCAACCAAAACAATGCCTCAACACCATGGACTTTCTTTGTCAAAACACAAACACGCAGCTCGTATATTATTCTTTCCACCAGGACAACGTTAATTCTGCGAATAGCCGGCTCTTGATTCTAAACAAAAAGAAAAAGAAAAATAAAGCAGCCATGCATCAGCATCATGAAATAAGACCAAGTACGCACGTGCCACCCCCCGTTCTTCAATACCTTAAAAATTCATCCAGAACCTCCCAATCCAAACTCAAAACATCACTCAGCTCACCCAAACTCAAACCATTTCTAGCAATCGCAAGATAACTACACAATCTCGACACAAGTGTCGCCCCATACTGTTTCTCCAAAACTTCCAGAAAGTCTTCAAACAATCCCACAATCGTTTCTGCCTGTACACTTCTCTTGACGACACTCAAATCAGAACTGGATGTCCACTTTAGCGCACAGAGATGCCATGCCAATTCAATGTATAAAGGCATTCGCGAGCTTTTGGATTTGCTGCAAAAGAGGGCGGTTTGTTCGGGCGTCAGATTCCGGTTTCCCTTTTTCGAAAGTTGAGTAAAGTAGAGGTCCGCTTCTGATTCGGTCAGCACTGGAAGCTCAATGTAAATTGCGTTGGTGAGACTTGTGGCGGATGTACATCGTTCTTAGTCACAGCCGGATACTTTGAGCACAGAGACAGGAAGAGAGACTGCTTTTTTGCTGACGGGTAGGGCCGGAAATAACAACTTTCACGTTCGGGTGGTAAGAGCACCGGTAGCCAGTCGATATTTACGGCATCATTTTCGTTAGTGAGATCGTATAAACCATCAAGTATCTATATAACAAAAAAAGCCAAATCGCTTCAGCAAAGAACTTGAAAGAAAAAAAAGCCGATCAGATTACCAAAAGAAGTGGACTTTCACTGGTGGCTAATCCCATCCCAATCCTGATTCCCAGCTTTAACCCAGCCATCGATGTAGGAGGCCAAGATTCCAGCAAATCAAACAATTCATCTTGCAATGCCGCATCTCCAACCCCATCAAGCCCTTCCAGCTCTTCTGTGATACGGGCTCGGATATCGTCCAGCCCATAAATATTAGCCATTTTCTGGCAAATGGATTGCAGTAAACTATGGATCCCACTGGTTGCTGCAGTTTTTCCCAACAAAACGAGAAACAATCACAGACGATGTATCGCTTAGGGATTGAGCAAACTTGGCAAGAACCGCACTTTTTCCAATCCCACTTGAGCCATAGACAACGCAAACTGCTTCCTGCCCGTCTTCATTCACAGCAAAGTCTCGCAACTTGGCCAATATATCCTCTCTTCCGACAAACCCATCAGAAACCTTGAGAATAAATTTGCTTTCCTCGTCTGACGTCCGCGCTGCCAGTATCAACGAGGGATGTATAATGTCTCAAAATACTTTCGGCCAAAATCCTTGCAGCGTCATCGCAAAAGGTCTTGATGTATGCAGCATGTGCCTTTTCGGTGGCAGGATTGAATCCAGCACTCGATTCCATGTCTTTTGGGTTGACACTCCAAGGCACTGAATACGTTCGTTTGGGTTTGATTTTCGAAAGTAGGACTTTCTTGGCGGCAGCTACATCAATTTGAGTGGACGTTGTGGTGGGTGTGTCAAAATACTGGAATTCATTGATTGATGTTGTTCCGGTTGCTGGCTTAATGAATGTTCGTCTTTTTTTTGCCAAACGCATGCATTCTTAGTATTGTGGCAAGACCATAGTTTTGAAGATAAGTACATGCTACTCACTGGAAACAAACTGATCGATCCGACGGAGATGATGAAGACTGCTACAAAAGAACCGACTTGGAAGTCCGTGCGGGAGCCATGAATAATGCGATAGGTATCGGAATCTTTCTTCAAGCTAGCATTTGACGATTCAATCAGGGCCGCACTCAATCTCAATTTCGTTGTTTCCCATAATACTTTGCGAGATTCGAGAGATGGGTAAATAGCGTCAATTGAAACAAGTGAATATTGAGGAGGATTCGTATTGGTATCCAGTTTGTACCAGGTATGAAGCAGTTCTTTGAAGTCATCGTCTTTGCAAGAGTCAACAAGAAGGATCGAATTCGAAAGCAGGGAATAGAGGTTGGAATGCAAGTGGAGCCATACTTGTCCCCTATAATCAAAGCAAGTCTAGTAGCCAGCCACAGCAGGCAGATCTGACAAGCCTCGTACCAAGAAAACAAAAGAAGGCAGGTCCAAAAGAATGGTTGATGCATTCATCGAGAAGCCGGCGAGTACTCTGTGTGATGATAACAACAAGGGTTTGAGTGTCTCAAATTGACAACACACCAATTTACAACAACATGAAACTGCAAGAGACGCATTACCTCCAGATCGCATCAACCCATTTCCCTCCGGCATATTCCAGGTGCTTGTAAGGAAGAAGACAGTGAGAATCAGTCCAGTCTGAAAGCAAGCAACTCACAGATCCAGGGGCACAAAGTCGATGCCCAAGACTCTCGAAAAGCGGCGCAGAAACGGAAAGACGTCTTTCGCCAGCGCATTCCGTTCCCAGAGGCAGTCTGCAGCAAAGCAAAGCAAAGCAAAGCAAAGCGAGTCAGTGGCGGCGCAACTGGAAGAGAAGAGAAGCGACACGCACCGTCGCCGTTCAGCGCCACAAACAGGCGCACGCCGCCGCCGCCCGCCGCGCCGCGCTTCGCCCGCGCCGCGCTGGCCGCCGCAACCAGCGCCGAAAACACGGGCCGCGTCTCGCGCGCAGGCGCCCCATCGAACCCGCTGAACACAAACGCCGACGCGGCGGCCGCACTCGCCGCTGGGCCGCCGAGGAGCGACGGGTTGGGCGCCGCAGTTGACGCCGCTGAAGTCCGCGGCGACTCGTCGCTGGGCTTCGATGTTTCGTTGCCCATTATTCTTTGGTTCAAATTATTTATTATTTGTGATGATTCCAAGTTAAGTCATGTGTCTTTGATTTTACAAAGAATGCAACGCATCCTTCTGCTTTCAAGTGAATTGCTTGATAAGTTGATAGTACAAGACTCTTGTCGAAACATCCTCATCACCCACTTTGGTTAGAAACCTCAAGGCCGCTTGGGCCAAACTCAAGAATTAGAGACAATTACAATAAAATGCTTATCTGATCTATCCGACTCTTCTGTAATGTTGATCCTGAATTGTGCGTGCCAGAGAATCATCGCGTGCCCTACTTTTAAAGATTTCTTACACCCAATTTCAAAACACACAAAACTGACTGAAATGGCAGAAGACTTTGTGGTTCTCGAAGGCAAGAAGAATGCTTCTGCTCTGTCCTTGATCAATGACGAGTTCCGCGATATCGATCAGACCCCTGTTTCCAAAATGGAGCTCACGGTAGGTGGCTTCAGTGGATATCAGCTCTACGAAAAGAGAGTTAAACCGATTCTTTTTACTTGAAAAGGCTTTCTACATCATGGGTGCTGCCATGGACCCAGCGCAGTAAGTATTCATAGACTGGCATCCCTTCGGCTTGAAATAAGTACATCTCAAAGACGTACCACTTTAAAACAGATTCGGAGCAGTTGGCTTCTTCATTCCGCTCATTGTTCAAACTCTTACTGCCGGTTACGGATACACTCGAGGTGAGTAATGAGTTTGAGTTTTCTGTCATATTAACAAAATCATTCACTCTCAGCGGACCACTCCATCCCATGTGATATTACTGGAAGCTATACTTGTGACGTCCAGTTTGCTGGCACTTGGGTTGACACTACATCATTGTTCTTTTACGGCGTCGTCGTCAGCACCATCATTCAAGCCTTCATTTTCATTTGTTTTGGATCTGTTGCAGACCACAACGGTATGCAAGCCGCATTTGCCATTCTGAAAGTAATTTTAACCACATTTTCTACATTCCAGCTTACAGAAAGACTCTTTGGATTATCTTTTCAGTTCTGGGATCAGTTTGCTGTTTATTGTTCCCTGCATTGGTCAGCTACTCCATGTTTACGTTCGGCTGGATTCTCACGATTATTATTGGAGTTTGCTTGGGGGCTTGTTGGATGCTCGTCTACGCATATCTTCCACTTCTGGCCAGGAACCATCGTTGAGTGTTCATTTAAGTTCATGGATTCCACCAAAAATACTCAACACAGTTTTCAAAATAACAAACAATACACAGCCGACTTTCTTGCAAAAGCCGAATCTCCTGACGCGACGCGGGAACTCCTTCTGGCGGACTTGGACTCAATCACTAATACAATTTCCTCAAATGGATTTATTTGGATGTATTCCTCGACACTTGGGTTTCTCTTACTTGTGATTGTATTTGCCTTGTTTTACACACCAGCCGGATCACTACCCCCAACGTATGCATTGCAGCTTGGTGTTGCCTTGTTTGGAATAGTCTGGCTAGCAGGAGTTTTGTTTGTAAACAAGCATTTGAGAACGCGTCCTGGGCCCCCATTTCCAGCCAATTCCAACGTGATGACATATTCTACCAAGAAGGGTTTGTGTTTTCACTCGTATAAAAACTCTGTTGGGTTTGCTAAATATTCTAGCACCACAGTTTTCACGGCTTTCTCCAAAGCCAGTAAGCTACGCCATCTGTTTTTCTTTCTGATTGGTTGGTTCTTTTATGGAGACTCGTTCTACAGTTAAGAATTATTTTATTTTATCTTATGCTTCTGATATTCTTGCTAACTCATCCTTCCCACCCCACAGCTCTCTCCTCAGTTGCAATCCTATGGGCCCAATCCCATCTCGGATTCACAACAAAAGACACCCTCGTCCTCGCCGTAATCGTCCCCGTCTGCGGAATCCTCGGAACCTACCTCTGGAAACGTATCCAAGACTACACCCAAATCAGCTCCAAACGAGTCCTCCTCCTCCAAAACACCATCTACAGTATCATCCCCTTATGGGGCTGCTTGGGCCTCATCCCAGGCTCTCCTTTAGGTTACCAGACGAAAATCGAGATTTACATTGCCAGCGCGGTACACGGGTTTTTACTTGGTGCCACGCAAAGCACGTGTCGTAGTTTGTTTGCGCAGTTGTTGCCGCCGGGTTCTGAGGCTGAGTTTTACAGTTTGTATGAGATTACGGATAAGGGGAGTGCATGGGTGGGTCCGCTTGTGGTTGCTGCGATTGATAATTCGGGGGTGAATAAGCTTTATTCAATGGTTTTCTTGGGGCTGCAGTTTTTGGTTTCGTTGTGGGTGTTTTCGTTTGTGAATGTGGAGAAGGGGATTGACGATGGGAGAGGAGTTTGGGAAGGCGGAGAGGGAGAGGGAAGGGTTGTAATTAGCTGGCTAGTTTTGTGTAGTGTTTGGCATTGGGATACTAGGAATCGCAGAATAGAGTCCAAAATGAAAAAAAAAAATGAGTAAAATACTGAGTTTTAACCGGCTTGTTCTACTAGTGCACATCCCGCATTCAGCTTTCGACCATATCAAACTCTCTATCAAATCGCAACGAAAGAGTGGGAATCTTGAAGCTGATTGACGCAGGTACCTTAGTTCATCATCCACACTCAACACTTCTCAACCAAACACCACAACCTTGTTTTCCAGCTTGGGCCGAAGATGCCCGCCAGAAGCTAGAACGAATGCCAGAGAAAATAGAAGTTTCCTCGGAACCGCGAACCGCACTAGGGTCTATTCAAACTCGGATCACCGTGAAAAGGCCATGCAAAGCGCCGCTGTCCAGAATGCAAAGGAGACAAAGAAGCTTCACATTACTCAAGCAAGAACTGGAAAAAATGTGGCAGCATTCGAAATCAGGCGTGAAGCGGGTACGGCGGGGACATCTAAACTGTAACTTTGGAAAGGGGCCGCTGATGTTTTTTTTTTTTTTTTTTTTTTTTTTTTTTTGACAGACGTACAAAGAAAAAGCAGCAAAACTAAGAGCGTTTCTCGAGAAGCGGAAAGGACTAGTACAGGAAAAAGAGCGTACTACAGCCTTCTCTGCAAACCCCGCTCTGCAAAACACGTGGCAGAAAGTCTCTTGAAACCATTGTCAGCGTTCGGTCGATATGCCTGAAGCAAGAGACATTAAGCTGCCTGCCGATAGCGATTCGGATGTTGTGATTGGCGCATTCAAAAGGCTTCAGGAAGATTGGAAGCAATTGCCTGAATTGGAGAAGGAGGTACTGATGGTTTTTGGTTTTTTATGTGTGGAAACCGCGTTTTTGGAATCGACGATTGATTTTTCAACGAAAACAGCCGTATATGCTTGAAGCAGAGACTCAGGAAGCAAAGTACAATATCGAACGATTCAAATTGACAGCAGTGAGTAATTGTTGAATGATTTTGACACCATGATTCATGATTACTTATTATTTTTTAAGGAAACAACAACCGATGAAGAACTCAAAGAGAGATCATTAAAAAGCTGAAAAGGGAAGAACGGAGGCTTGAGTTGCTTTTGACTGAAAAGAAATCGAGATCACTCATGGACATGGAGGCTGCTATTGCGGGAAAGTCGAAGCAAGCGCTTAGAAAATGGAGAGAAAAGCAAGAAAGAAAAGGATTGATATAAATGGATATATGCGGACTGTTTGGGCAATTCCTTCTTTTGATTGGTTGTTAAAAAACATCTTGCAAAATTTAATACAGTGCGTATCACTACGATGGCACAAGTCAATGTCACAGCAGACACAATCGTTCCAGCCGGAAAGATTCTCCTTGCATGCGTCCCTATCAATTTAAAATACAGCAGAGTTGACGACTTGTTTCCTTCTGGTCTGTCTGGCCGGCTTGATCAAGCAATTTACAGTGCCCGTATCAAACATCTCAACACAGTTCTTGCTCAAAAACGCCGGCTCTGGAATATAATTAACATCGTTACGAAAATTCTGGTAGTCACTCCGTTACTGGTGCTAGCCATTCTCCAGATTGCTCAAACTGCATACTTCAACACTGACACATTCATCTTGGTTGTGTTTATATCCTTCTTTGCTATTTTCACTATCCCAATAGCCTATTTGGTAATTACCCATGCATTCCCCGTCGTTTCGCTAGAGCGTCTCACGTCATTTGAATACTAAAACTTGCTTTCAAGACCAAACGTGAATGTGACGGACTGATCAGAGAATGGAACAAGGAAGATGAACAACTTGGAGTATCTTACGAAACCCAAAGGAATGACACGTGGTTTGTGAACCCTTTTACAACCGCAGAAAGCATGAATCTGTTGGATAGAGTGTCGATGCAGTTGGTGGTGTTTAGAGCCCAAGAAACAGCCTAACCACACGTAAAAAAAAAAAAACGAAATTGAAAAAGGAATAATATATGCTCTACATGAACAGTCGATAACCTCATAAATATGAAGCTTCTTTTTTATAAATAAAACCGTTGCCGAAACCCTTGTTCATCAAACACTCGACCAAACCCATCCCCTTTGTCTTGGATTCCTACCATCTCTGGTTCCATCTTCCAGTATACATCCAAATTAAAGAAGCATCCCTCAGTTTCAAAGCCCGGATACTCTGGCGGAGCAGCCAACCACACCCCATCTTTTTGCATATGCCTCCGATCCGATGCAAAGGTGGTAATATATTCCTTTGCCTTCACGACTCGATAATATCGATGGAACAAGGACAAGTCATTGTCGGGAGTTGATTCAAGAAGTGGGCAGGCCAATTCTATGTACGTTTCGAAGGGACATGGGAACGGCAGAGTGGAATCCAGGTCATACACCCATACTCCGGTGGTTTTAATTATGACTGCAAAGACATGGTAGTCCCAGACCACCGGGTTTCCTCTTGTTTGGTGCCATAGCGGGACAGATTGATTTGGATTGGACACAAAAACGGCATATGCATCGAGGTGGGTGTCGCTAGTTGAAGAGAGTATTCGTTTCAGGAGAAGGAATGTGTTTTCTTCGCAGTAACTTGGTGTGTGCGTGAAGTCGGACTTCTTTGATTGTGTTTCCATCTCAAAAAAAGTTACTTGCGCTTCTTCTCGCAAAAGCGAGTGATTCATTCCAGCCGCCGACGTAATCAACAAGACCGAGGCGCTTGGAAGAAGAGGTTTTGGCAGTGTTTACTCTGGACTCGTCAATCCCAAAGCCATCAAGTTGAAGGGTTGCCTTCTGGTACAACATGAAGCATCCAAATATTACTCGACTTTTTGGAGTGAGCATCAATGAGCGCGTTTGGGCGAAGCGACTTGGGGAAACTGTACCGAGGTGGTAAAAAAGTTGTTCAAAACTATTCCAAAGTTCACTATCGCTGCCAACCAAGGAAAGTCTTAGGAAACGCAGATGCACAGAATAACTCTTGTTTTTAGTACGAGGATGGCAACGGCGCTGCTTAGGACTATTCCAAAGCAGTGGAATGGGTCGCGCTTGCTGCTTAAGGGACAAAAGAACTTGGGTCGTTTGTACGAGAACGGCAAGTCTAGAACCCAACTATAGCAAATTATTAAGAAATTCTGTCCGTTTTACTCGAAAAAGTGTCATGTGAAATGAAAAGTAAGCTGTGTTGATCTGCTGCAGGCTGAGAGATTGTTCTTGTGAAGAGTATTCAAAAAGACCAATGAACAAACAACACGATGAAGACGCACCAAGCGCCAATGTGCCAAAGCTGATTGTATTCGACCTCGACGGGACAGTGTGGTGGTTCGCGTCCTTGTCTTGCCATCAAAGAGTCGTCTTGGTACTTATCTTTGTTGGATAGGCCTGAGATGTACATGTTGCCTGGGGGTCCCTTCCGTGCAGATCCAAAGACGGGAAACGTCTTTTGCGGCAAACCAAACAATCCAACGCCGGTCTACCTCCTCGAACAGACCAGACCCATCATGCAACTACTCATGCACGATCCCCAGTTTGCACACAGTGAGCTGGCGATTTCGAGCTGCACTGATGAACCCAGTTGGGCGCAGGAATGCTTGCGTTTGATGGAGGTGGGGACTGTTTTCGACTTTATCTTGGCCCCAGTCTGGTTCTGACAGTTTGACTCGATAGGTAGAACCAGGCGTGAGTGTCAAGAGTCGCTTTCGCTATGAGCAAATCAGCAAGACTTCGAAACGAAATCACTTTATTGCATTGCAGAAGCAAACTGGCCTTGCATTCAAAGAAATGGTTTGTTTGATAATATTCCCACAATGATGATCTCATAATCTCATTAACTCAACCCCCTTTTGACTTTTTATGAACAGATCTTCTTTGATAATGAAAGGGGTCGCGTTAATGAAGTGAGGCCTTTGGGTGTCACTGCTGTGTATTGTCCAGACGGGCTGACTATGGATGTGTGGAACAAGGGGATCGCAGAATGGAAAAACAACCAGGAACTCTAACCTCGCTCGAACATCATTTAAGTATTGAAACGCAAAGGCAATCGAATTAATTAAATTACCTTGTTTTTGTGAAACTGTGACTTTCTGTTAGCCAATGCTTAATTGCCAACAAGGTCGTAGCCGCTTGTTGGACAGAGTCGGCGGTGTCGCAGCATTGCTTCTGTTCCTGAAATGCGAATTCTGCCCCGTTGCCTGTTTGGTTCTTGCAAACATTCGCGGGTCTACCAGAATCATCGTCAACGAAACAACCGCCGTACTCATTTCGAGATGACGCAGCAATGCTAATACGCTACGTATCTTAGGCCGCTGCTTTGGAAGCCGTTTCGATTTCCAGTAAATTTGAACAAGGTGTCAAGCTGTCATTGTTCTTATATAACCCCAATCAAAAAATCCCAATGGCAGAAGAGAGTATGGCGAGCAATGGTCAACAGGTTTCATTGGATGTCACGGATAGTAAAGGGAGATCCTCTGTTGGCTTGATAAATCGAGGATTCTTTGATATCGACAACACACCCGTTTCCGAGTCTGAACTGAGGGTGACTAGCTATAATTTTGTCTGACAAAGAATTTAAAAATAACAACGCGAAAGGCGTGGTTTATAAGCGCTGCAGCTATTTACCCAATTACGTGTGTATTTGAATACTGTCACTTGTACTTGTGAGACTGACGTTCGAATGGCAGATTCGGTGGACTTTCCTTCTTTATTCCCTTGATTGTGCAGGCTTTATCGGCTGGAAGCGGTTTCGTGCATGTCGACCATACAATTCCATGTAACACAACTTCAAGTTATACATGTGACATTTACTTTGGCGGAGCCTGGTTGGATGTTACGGCCTTCTATTTCTATAATGTCGCAATTGCCACAGCTATTCAAATGGTTATATTCATCACTTGCGGATCGATTGCAGATCATCGAGGTACCTATTGAATCTCCACATTTTATTCCAACCATGCTAGCCTGAATAGATTGGCGAAAATCAATTTATTTATGGAGTTCTCTTCTTGGTGGAACTTGTTGCTTGTTATTCCCAGTGCTGATAAGGAATGGTGAGAATTGCTGTTTGGGAATACTTATTGAAACTCCTTCAGATCACTACATCTACGCTTGGATTTTGACCATCATTATAACTGTTTGCATTGGGATTTGTTGGATGCTCGTGTATGCATATCTTCCTGTTATCGCAAGAAACCATCCAGACTTCCTGGCGAAAGTGGATACTGCTGAAGCAACGAAAGACACAGTTCTCCGCGAATTAGACTCAATAACTAACTCAATTTCATCACGGCAATTTGTATGGATGTATGTCGCAGCTTTGCTTGGAATGGCTGCCATGATTGTATTGGCTCTGGTCTACTCTCCAAGCCAGCCGCTACCAGAAACATATGCGTTACAAATCGGAATAGCGCTTTTTGGAGTGATCTGGTTAGGTGGTGCCCTTATTGTCCGCAAGTATTTGAGAGCCAGGCCTGGACCGTTATTTCCCATCGACGCCAATATTTTTACATTCTCCACGAAAAATGGCAAGTCCTATAGGCATTTACTCCAACCTTTTATATAACTGTTCTTTCCAACAGTGCTTCGCACAATCAAAAAGGCAAATCAAATGAAGCAACTGTTCACCTTCTTAATTGGTTGGTTTATGTTCAGTGATTCTTTTCAAAGTTGAGTCAATTGAACTTGAGTAAGACTGTGCTCTCCAACACACTAAATTTTCTTCGATAGCTCTTAGCAGTGTGGCGGTG
Organism: Obelidium mucronatum; assembly: GCA_025765595.1. Classification (NCBI taxonomy): domain Eukaryota; kingdom Fungi; phylum Chytridiomycota; class Chytridiomycetes; order Chytridiales; family Chytriomycetaceae; genus Obelidium; species Obelidium mucronatum. The sequence continues at coordinate 82,529 of JAIVFH010000040.1, forward strand.
CTTTGGGCCCAATCCCAACTTGGCTTCACAACTAAAGATTCCCTAATCTTGGCTGTTGAAGTTCCTCTGGCAGCGGGAATTGGTGTTATCATGTGGCGCAAGCTTCAAGAATATACTAAAATAACCTCCAAAACCCTTCTCGTGATTCAATCGGGTCTATATACAATTGTTCCGTTATGGGGAGTACTTGGATTTATACCAGGAATCCCAGTTGGCTATCGAACCAAACTTGAAATCTTTGTGTTTTCAGCTTATCACGGAATCTTATTGGGAGGAAGCCAGAGTACTTGCCGGTCGCTGTATGCTCAACTTATTCCACCGGGATCTGAGGCAGAGTTCTTCAGTTTGTACGAAATAACAGATAAAGGTAGCGCTTGGTTGGGCCCACTTGTGGTTGCTGCTATAAATAACTCTGGGGCAAACAAACTGTATTCAATGGTGTTTTTGGCTGCCCAGTTTGGTTTGGGTTTTATTGCCTTCTCACTGGTGGATGTCAAGCAAGGGAATTGAGGATGGACGAGAGTTTGGGAAAGCTGAAAGGGAAAGAGATCCTGCGTTGTCTTAGATGTACGGAAAATTAAAGTCTATTTTTAGATCAATTGAGCTTTGTAGCGTCTACTATTTTTTGTTGTGTTGGATTTATGACAGTCAGTGTCAACTTTCTTGCAATGCCAAACGCCAATTCACTAGTTCCAGCTGCGTTGTCACCAATACCACTGGGATCTGCCTCCCATCATCGTACAAAGGCTGGTTCATGATTCTCCAACTATCTTCGCTCCCTAAGGAACCAGTACTTAAATGTACCAAACCGTGTGTCTATGGGCTAGAGTGGACATTGTTTCTACTTGTCGCTTCTAAGTAAAATGCAAGGGCAATGTTAAGACTTTATCAGTCTTATTGATGGTACTTGCACTTGGCAGTTAAAAGTGTTTTATTATCAGCCCACACTTGCAAAGAATGTCACAGCGTAGGTTGGATTGCAAGCCAACACAGGACTGATTACCGGTTTGATAAGACTGCTACTTATTGCTGGTCTGGATCATCTTCACTAGCCGCCAGTGAAGATGTTTCAAACATGGCAGATGTTCTTGCAGGGACAATGGGTGATACTAATCGAGCTGACATTGACTTGGATAGCGAGATTAAATCTGAGTGATCCTGAATAGTCTTAACAATCTCTTCAAAAGACGGTCGTTTGGTTGGGTCTTGGTCCCAGCAAGCTTGAATCAACGACCACTCCCAAGAATCCTCGGGGATTTGGTCCGGCTGGCTTTCCGGACGTTCACCGTTTCTAACCCATGTTGCAATAATGTTTGGATATAGCACGTCATTGAACGGTTGAACTTCAGAAAGAATCTCATAGACGGTCATGGCAAAGGAGTAGACATCGTGAGCTGTGGTGGCCTTATAGTTTCGGCCAAACGATTCGGGCGGAGAGTATCGCATTGTTTCATGCGATTGACAAGATAAGCTAGAGGAATCAAGGAAACGACGAGAAAGCCCAAAGTCTGAAATCTTTGCAATCCCATCATAGCCTACAACATCAGCAGAAATAGTGTCAAAAATGGAGCAAATATCACCCTTCCCTCTCAGAATCACCTACCAATCAGGACTTTACGCGGATTCAAGCTAGCGTGAATAACCGGGTTTGTTTGCGCGTGGAGATACTTGAATGCCTGAGCAATCTGCAGGATCCAACACATCTTGACCTCCTTGGATACTGGCTCTTCGTCGTTTACATTGTAAAGACGACTGATGAGACTTGTTTTGGCTCGTTCAATGATAAACACTGGATTGCCACAATCGTCGACGCTGACCCCATAGAACGGAGTGATGTTGGGATGTCTCAGGGTGTGCCAGATGGAAGCTTCGCTCTTGGCCATCTTGATGGCTCTGGGATCAACAAGTCCCGCGATGGTTCTGATTGCGACAGGGTTAATTCCGTAGTAGCCAGAAAAGACCTCCCCAAAGTATCCTCGCACAAGCAGTTCAGCCCTGTTGATTGTGACTTCAGCGGCTGGAATGAACCACACGCTGTCTTTGAACGCATTGATCACTGTGGATGCAGAAGAAAACGTGAGAAGGCGGGGAAAGTTAGTAACAGTAAGGGGTAATAAGAGACACTCACTATTTTTAAACAGGGAGGGAGATTGGCGACCGAGTTTTGGTATATCCGCGTGATCCTGGATAATTTTGACGATCTCTTCAAAGGATGGTCGTTCGGTTGGGTCTTGACGCCAGCAAGCTTGAATCAACGACCACTCCCAAGAATCCTCTGGGATTTGGTCTGGCTTGCTTTCTGGTCGCTCACCGTCTATAACCCATGTTGGAATCACCTCTGGAACGACAGCGTCGTCAAATGGTTGAATGTTCGACAGAATCTCATAGGCAGTCATGGCAAAGGAGTAGACATCGTGAGCCGTGGTGGGCTTGTACTTTCGGCCAAACAATTCGGGCGGAGAGTATCGAATTGCTTCATGCGCTCGGAGAGAGGAGGTATGGGAAGCAAGAAGGCGACGAGAAAGACCAAAGTCCTTAATCTTTGCAGTCCCATCATAATCTAAAACATGAGATATTGAGAAACTGTGTCAAAAATACACCCGCCCTCAAAATCACCTACCAATCAGCACATTGCGCGGATTCAAGTCAGCGTGAATAACCGGGTTTGTTTGCGCGTGGAGATACTTGAATGCCTGGGCAATCTGCAGGATCCAACGCATCTTAACCTCCTTAGATACTGGCTCCTCGCCGTTTGCACAGTAAAGACAACTATACAGGCTTTTTTCAGCTCGTTCAATGATCAACGTTGGATTGCCGTGTTCATCGACAGCCACCCCGTAGAGCTGAGTGATATTGGGATGCTTTAGGGAGTACCAAAGAGTAGCCTCGCTTTTTGCCGTCTGGACGGCTTCGGGGTTATCCAGTCCCGTGATGGTCTTGATTGCGACAGGGATGGTTCCGTAGATGCCAGGGTACACCTCCCCGTAACCTCCTTTTCCAAGCGGCTCAGCCTTGTTGGTTACAACGTCAGTGGCTGGAATGAACCACACGCTGTCTTCGTACGTATCGCTCACTGTGGGTGCAGAAGAAAGCGTGAGAAGAGTGACAGTGAGGGGCAACAAGAGACACTCACTCTTTTTGATTAATTTAAGACGCGTTTCCTGAACTTCAAAATTGAAACACGCCATTTCAATTTGGGTTTCGGATTGAACGAAATTAATACTGCTGATTCAAGGGCACAATTTTCATTGTTGGGATCGCAGTCGTGTTTCTCTTTTGGACCGGGTGGGTTAATACTTCGAAACTGGCCAATATATTGCTTTATGACATTTACGGCAGCTCAATTTAAGTGTCGCTCCGTGTCCACACAGCTCTTGCCTCCTGGTTCAGCGGCCATATTTTTCTCGCTCTGTGAATTAACCGTCAAAATTGAAAAGAGTTTGGCTTGGTTGGGTCCGCTAATTGTTGCAGCAATGGGAAACTCTCGCGCAAAACAAGTACTATCAATTCCTGTTTCCTGTGTTTTTACATGACCTTGTGGGAGTCATTGTTTGCAGTTTCGTCAAATACGTAATTCAGAGAGTGGAGCGTACAACAACAAGCTTTCATTAAAAAATAAATAAATAAATATGAACTTTTTTTTGAAGAATTTTTTTTTTTCAAATGGGTCCAACCAAAAACGCCATCAAAGTTCCCCCAAGAAACATGAACGCAACAGTAATAAAACTCGCCACACTCAATTGAGCCATTCCACTCAACCCATGACCGGAAGTGCAACCCCCAGCAATTCGGCTTCCATACACCAACAAAATACCCCCACCAACTAATCGCGAAACTTGAGCAGGTGTAAATAATAAACTACCCGCCACAGGTTTCGCAGCCAACCCTGCACCATAAACCAAACCCGAAGTCAACGAGGAGCAAAGCCCACCAAACACCATCCCAACAGAAAATCTGAAACTCGAACTCATGTCACGGTAATCCTTATAAAACGGCGCCGTCTTTTCCCATCGGCGATCCAACCGTGTCATGATAACCGCTCCAATGTACGGAAACACAGAACTCGCACCAATCACACTCCCAGTGATGAGGATTGAAATTACTTGCGTTCCTCCAATGGCGAGACCAGAGACAAAGGGACTCCACGCCGGCCGTGTAAAATCAAGCTCAACATCCCCAATGTTCTGGAAGGGGTTGGATACAACTTCAGGTCTTGCAGCAGGGGCCCGCAGAAAATCTGTGATCATGTCTTGTTGGAGCTGAGACCTCCATGGAATCCGCGTTGTTCCATACCAGAGCAACGGGAACCCTGCCAGACACGCCACACAAGCAATCGCAAGAGCCGAGAATGAAGGGGAATCCAAAGTTTCCACTGGTTTCTTGGTACCGAATTTAGATGCTCGAGATGTGGCAAACTTGTGGAGGTACCCGTAACTGAGAGATCCAAGTAGTGTTCCAATGAGAGTGTAAGGGGTAGATACCGACGCCGATTTGCACAAGTACGGTTCCTGGACATGCGCCGCTGAGGGACATTCCGAAGCCGATGAGGAGGCCGCCGATGAGGTTGTTTCCAAATCCACGGAAATAGTTTTCGCCAAGGAATGCGAGTGGGGGTTTCGCAGATCTCTTGCAGATTCCAAGTTTTTCGAGGATGGAAACTGCAAGTCTGGGAGAGAAGAAGAAAGAAAAATGTTTTAAATAAGATGATAGTATAACTAGTTTTTTTTGTGGTTGTTGTTGTTATAACCCTCACTTACAAGCCAACCAGTGTTGCAGTCATAAAGACAATCAGCATAGAATACTGCTCCCATCTCATTTGACCAATGATTACAGATGGAAGATACACTTTTGCTTTCTCAAGAGCAAATCCAAACAAGAAACCTGCAAGCAAGTACGTGAACCAAGTCCAGACAGTGAAAATCACGCTCTTGCCATTGGGAGACGACGAAGACTCCTTGATTTGAACAACGTGTCTTGGTAAATGTGGCGTGTTGGTCAAACCTGGTTGCACCATAACTTGTGTTTTTGGTTCAGATGATTCCAGAAGAATTATCTCATGACGCAAGGAAAGAAAATACATGGGGAAGAATTATCTCACGCAAGGAAAGAAAAAACATGGGGACTTCAAAAAATATGGGAAACTTGATTATTTATGTATTGAACAAGAAAGACTTTTACAACAAAAGGAAGCATCCAGATGTTACCAAATCTGGAAACCCAACTGTTGGGATTCTTTTAAAACCACCCAACAATATATGCTACACCGGTACCACCCGCAAACATGGCAGCCACAGAAACCCCACTCGCAATACTAAGCTGCGCCATCCCACTCAAACCATGCCCACTCGGACAACCCCCAGCAATCCGAGATCCATACACAAGAAAAACTCCACCAAAAACCAAACGCGCCACCACCCCAGGACTATACACCAACACATCCACCACGGGTCTACCCCCGATCCCAGCCCCATAGGTCAACCCTGACGTCACCGCTGAAACCAAACCCCCCACAATCACACCAACCGAAAACCGCACCGTTGATCCAAGCCCAACAAACTCTTTATAAAACGGGGCATTGACTTCCCAGTTGCGGTCCACCGTCTTCACCAACAAATAGCCTACATAGGGAAACACTGAACTCGCGCCAATCACATTGTGTACAAGAACGACGGACGCGATTTGGGCGAGCCCGATAGCAAGACTCGCGCTGAAGGGACTCCACCCTGGAACCGTGAAATTGAATTCAACATCTTGTATTGATAGAAAGGGGTTCAGCAACACCGTTTCCGGCCTTCCCCGCGCGAAATCAATCAACAGGTCTTGGTATACATCAACTCGCCATGGAATCCGCGTGGTACCGTACCACAAAAGAGGGAACCCAATCGCTGAAATCACAAACGCGAGTATCAAGGCCGGGACCTTGGTAACCCCATCCAACGTTGCAATTGCACTCTTTGCGCCAAACTTTGCAGCCAACCGCGTTGTAATCAGATTGTGTAGGTACCCGTACGTGACGGATCCAATCAAGGTTCCGGCGAGAGTGTATGGGGTTGTTGGGACGCCTGTTCCGATTTGGACGAGAACTGTTCCGGGGCAGGCGCCGCTGAGGGACATTCCGAAGCCGACAAAAAGGCCTCCGAGGATGTTGTTTCCGTAGCCGAGGAGCCAGTTTTTGGAGTCGAGGAGGGAGAGAGGGGGTTTGGGGTTTCGTTTGTAGAGGCCAAACTTTTCGAGGATTGCAAAGGCGATTCTTTTTTTGAAGGAATTATTAGTTATATAACTACAACAACGGTCTTTTAAAAGAATTTGGCTTCTTACAATCCAGTGAGTGTTGCTCCCAAAAACACAATCAGCATTGTCAGTTGGGTCCACCTCATTTGCCCCACAATCAGTGATGGAAGGTATACTTTGGACTTTTCAAGGGCAAAGCCAAACAAGAAACCAACAACCAAATGGTTGATCCATGTCCAAATGGTTTCAAGCACAGTTCTTATCTGAGACGGTTTGCGCTTTTCATTCTGATGATGTTGGGGGAGAATATTATTGTCTGACGTTGTTGGCATTTTTATCAAAGTCTCTGATATCCTGCGCTGCTGTGCAAATGAACGGGGGGGAAGGAGGCAAGTTGGTTATCTTATTTGTACCTTTTCAAGCCTTTCACAAGCGTTTTGCACGGATTTCCGCACATGTCATTGCGTCATTTTTTCTGTTGAATAAGCTGAAGAATGTGAGTCACACAAAATTTTTTTTCCATACTGCGTTGGTAACTTGAACCAGTTTTTATGTTTGGGCTCCTTCTTTTGATTGGTTGTCTTGCAAAATTTAATAAAGTGCGTATCACTACGATGGCACAAGTCAATGTCACAGCAGATACAATCGTTCCAGCCGGAAAGATTCTGCTTGCATGCGTCCCTATCAATTTGAAATACAGCAGAGTTGACGACATGTTTCCTTCTGGACTGTCTGGCCGGCTTGATCAAGCAATTTACAGTGCCCGTATCAATCATCTCAACACAGTTCTTGCTCAAAAACGCCGGCTCTGGAACATAATTAACATCGTTACGAAAATTCTGGTAGTCACTCCGTTACTGGTGCTAGCCATTCTCCAGATTGCTCAAACTGCATACTTCAACACTGACACATTCATCTTGGTTGTGTTTATATCCTTCTTTGCTATTTTCACTATCCCAATAGCCTATTTGGTAAGTACCCATGTATTCCCCGTCGTTTCGCTAGAGTGTCTCACGTCATTTGAATACTAAAACTTGCTTTCAAGACCAAAGGTGAATGTGACGGACTTCTCAGAGAATGGAACAAGGAAGATGAACAACTTGGAGTATCTTACGAAACCCAAAGGAATGACACGTGGTTTGTGAACCCTTTTACAACCGCAGAAAGCATGAGTCTGTTGGATAGAGTGTCGATGCAGTTGGTGGTGTTTAGAGCCCAAGAAACAGCCTAACCACACGTAAAAAAATAGAATGCGTAATTGGAATAATATATGCTTTACATGACCAGTCGATAACCTCATAAATAAAACCGTTGCCGAAACCCTTGTTCATCAAACACTTGACCAAACCCATCCCCTTTGTCTTGGATTCCTACCATCTCTGGTTCCATCTTCCAGTATACATCCAAATTAAAGAAGCATCTCTCAGTTTCAAAGCCCGGATAGTCTGGCGGAGCAGCCAACCACACCCCATCTTTTTGCATATGCCTCCGATCCGATGCAAAGGTGGCAATATATTCCTTTGCTTTCACGACTCGATAATATCGATGGAACAAGGACAAGTCATTGTCGGGAGTTGATTCAAGAAGTGGGCAGGCCAATTCTATGTACGTTTCGAAGGGACATGGGAACGGCAGAGTGGAATCCAGGTCATACACCCATACTCCGGTAGTTTTAATTATGACTGCAAAGACATGGTAGTCCCAGACCACCGGGTTTCCTCTTGTTTGGTGCCATAGTTTGGATTGGACACAAAAACAGCATATGCATCGAGGTGGGTGTCGCTAGTTGAAGAGAGTATTCGCTTCAAGAGAAGGAGCGTGTTTTCTTCGCAGTAACTTGGTGTGTGCGTGAAGTCGGACTTCGTTGATTGTGTTTCCATCTCAAAAAAAAGTTACTAATTGCGCTTCTTCTCGCAAAAGCGAGTGATTCATTCCAGCCGCCGACGTTTCAATCAACAAGACCGAGGCGCTTGGAAGAAGAGGCTTCGGCAGTGTTTACTCTGGACTCGTCAATCGCAAAGCCATCAAGTTGGACAAAGGTGAGGTTGCCTTCTGGTACACCTTGAAGCATCCAAATATTACTCGACTTTTTGGAGTGAGCATCAATGAGCGCGTTTGGGCGAAGCGACTTGGGCAAAATGTACCGAGGTGGTAAAAAGTTGTTCAAAACTATTCAAAAGTTCTCGCTGCCGACCAAGGAAAGTCTTAGGAAACGCAGATGCACATAAGAACTTGCGTTTTTTGTAAGAAGATGGCAACGGAGTTGCTCAGGACTATTCCAAAGCAGTGGAATGGGTCGCGCTTGCTGCTTAAGGGCAAAAGAACTTGGGTCGTTTGTACGAGAACGGCAAGTCTAGAACCCAACTATAGCAAATTTATTAAGAAATTCTGTCCGTTTTACTCGAAAAAGTGTCATGTGAAATGAAAAGTAAGCTGTGTTGATCTGCTGCAGGCTGAGAGATTGTTCTTTGTGAAGAGTATTCAAAAAGACCAATGAACAAACAACACGATGAAGACGCACCAAGCGCCAATGTGCCAAAGCTGATTGTATTCGACCTCGACGGGACAGTGTGGTGGTTCGCGTCCTTTTCTTGCCATCAAAGAGTCGTCTTGGTACTTATTTTTGTTGGCCAGGCCTGAGATGTACATGTTGCCTGGCGGTCCCTTCCGTGCAGATCCAAAGACGGGAAACGTCTTTTGTGGCAAACAAAACAATCCAACGCCGGTCTACCTCCTCGAACAGACCAGACCCATCTTGCAACTACTCATGCACGAGCCCCAGTTTGCACACAGTGAGCTGGCGATTTCGAGCTGTACTGATGAGCCCAGTTGGGCGCAGGAATGCTTGCGTTTGATGGAGGTGGGGACTGTTTTTGACTTTATCTTGGCCCCAGTCTGGTTCTGACAGTTTGACTCGATAGGTAGAACCAGGCGTGAGTGTCAAGAGTCGCTTTCGCTATGAGCAAATCAGCAAGACGTCGAAACGAAATCACTTTATTGCATTGCAGAAGCAAACTGGGCTTGCATTCAAAGAAATGGTTTGTTTGATCATATTCCCACAATGATGATCTCATAATCTCATTAACTCAACCCCTTTTTGACTTTTTATGAACAGATAATGAAAGGGGTCACGTTAATGAAGTGAGACCTCTGGGTGTCACTGCTGTGTATTGTCCAGACGGGCTGACTATGGATGTGTGGAACAAGGGGATCGCAGAATGGAAAAACAATCAGGAACTCTAACCTCGCTCGAACATCATTTAAGTATTGAAACGCAAAGGCAATCGAATTAATTAAATTACCTTGTTTTTGTGAAACTGTGACTTTCTGTTAGCCATTGCTTAATTGCCAACAAGGTCGTAGCCGCTTGTTGGACAGAGTCGGCGGTGTCGCAGCATTGCTTCTGTTCCTGAAATGCGAATTCTGCCCCGCTGCCTGTTTAGTTCTTGCAAACATTCGCGGGTCTACCAGAATCATCGTCAACAAAACAATCGCCGTACTCATTTCGAGATGACGCAGCAATGCTAATACGCTACGTATCTTAGGCCGCTGCTTTGGAAGCCGTTTCGATTTCCAGTAAATTTGAACAAGGTGTCAAGCTGTCATTGTTCTTATATAACCCCAATCAAAAAATCCCAATGGCAGAAGAGAGTATGGCGAGCCATGGTCAACAGGTTTCATTGGATGTCACGGATAGTAAAGGGAGATCCTCTGTTGGCTTGATAAATCGAGGATTCTTTGATATCGACAACACACCCGTTTCCGAGTCTGAACTGAGGGTGACTAGCTATAATTTTGTCTGACAAAGAATTTAAAAATGGAAATAATTATTTCATGCCCCCCCTGCACGATCTATTTCATGCACCCCCCGCACACAATAGGCCCATGCGGGGGTCCGTTAAATAACCTGGATGCTTATTCCATGCCCCCCCCCCAATAAATCATTTTTTAAACAACTTTGAACACTGTTGCTGTGTTGTGTGATGTATAAACTTATCATCCGATGAAGAAAATGGTTGGTCTTTATTTGTAAACTAACAACACAAAGGAAGAAAAATACAAGCAATACAAATAATCACTTTTTTCCAGGTTTTCTGCATCTCTTCGGTGCTGGATTTAGAGGGCTTGATGGCAACAAATGGGTTGGAGAATACGTTTTTCTGGCGCGTTTTGAAGCTGCTGTTGGCTCGTGGGCGTTTCGAATTCGCTTCTTTTTGGGTCGCCCCTTCCCATTTGTGTGTGGGGGGGACTTAACATTGTTCAGAGGCAGATGTTCAAGTATAGCTTGTTGGAAAATCTCTGAAGCAATTTGTTCGACTTTGTCCGGGTGACCAGCATTTGCTTTCACAAGCACGTCATAAAATCGCTGACTGTGAGCAGTGTAATTTGCATGAGCTTTCTTTCTTGGAGAAATGTGGTGCTCTGTTTGAGGCACCGGAAATGATGAGCAGCAATTCAAAGCTTTGGAAATTGAAGCCATCAATATATCGGAAGTTTCCGGGGTTTCGGGGACCCAATCCAAACTGCCACTACGAGAAATTCCGACCCACGCTGCTTCCACATTAGTGCATTGCAGTTCCTCCTTCCAAAGACGTCTGGGCACCAAATCCAAAGAAAAGAGAGCATGACCACGCTCATACATCTGCACAGCAAAGAAATGTTCACACAACACACAGCTGTACACATGAAGCAGACAGGTACAAATATGTGATCCATTTTCCAGCAAAACGAGGTAATGCCTGGTTGAAGCCCGTACTTTCGATTGGATGTAGTAGATATTCTTGATTGATCCAGCCAACGATGACGATAAAGATTGAAGGGAAATCAGCCGGGACTGTGTACTATTGATTTCCGTGAGCTCAAGGTCTATGACATCGTTTACAACTGGAACGTCATTGTTGCCGATGTTGTCATTGTTTTGATTGTTGTCTCCACTGGTATTGTCACTGTTGCCTCCCTTGCCACTCTTTTCATATTCAGCAATTTCGTCATCAATTTGATCAGCATCCATTTTCGCTGCATCAAAAAAGAAGGATGTGATCATTTTCGAACGCAAAGAGTTCATGTACCAGTGGCTCAAGTACTTTTCAGAGACATGCAGTATGGAAGAAAATGCTTTGAAAACATCATTTTGATTCTTTGTCGGTATGCGATGGGCAGATTGGCTTGACATGAAATCAATCTTGTTCTCCAATTTTACAGCCACAGATTCAACTGCTTGGATGTGGCCCAGGAGTGACAAACAACCACGTCGTTTGATAAGATCTTGGTACTTTTCGACTCTTCCGCTGGTCTGGGTTCCAAGAGTAAAGATTTTCCCACAATAAGCTCGACACCACTTGTTTCGATTTGAGTACAAGCGATCCAGATATGCAAGAGCTGATGCCGTGGTCTCTAGCTTTGCGTTTGCTCCAGTCACTGCATAAATAACCGACTTCACACGACAAACGGTTTTCGCGTGGCATCGGCGTGGGCATCCTCGCTGTCGGCATCCATAAGAAAGTATTGGCCGATTCTCGATATGATTGTTCGTATGTGGGATGTAATCTGATTTGTTGGCGTTAGTTTCGCCACGTGGCACCGCGTGGGGAACTGAAATGCTGTATATTATATACGGGAATCTGTCATTTCAGTTCCCCACGTGGGTAGAATCCAAAACACCAACCTGGAGTGGCTTCACCATGTCAGCGTTGGGCACAACACAATCATACATCTTCACGTTGATGCCATGTGGGTCTTCACCAGTAAAGGCCATGAAATAATCCAGATCCAGTTGCCGGAGATCATGTTGCGCAAGAACAACACGCCGAGCATCCAGTAGAACAGACTTAAGTCGAGAAAGGCTCGCCACGAGCCGAGGCATGAACGTGGATGTCGTGGTATGCTGCCGCAACAACCCAGCCTCGTCGAGTATAACTATATCCCACGTGTCGCTGCCCGTTTTGGTTGTGGTGAGTGAATCCAGCACGATCGATAAGTTCTGGCTGCGCATCTGACCCCCTTCCATGTCTTTGTAGAACGCCAACCCCAGCCGCGTGGCTAGAGCACGTGCTAAAGACGTGTATCTGTGGTAACACGTGATGAGTTTTTTTTTTTTAAAACACTTTGTCGAACTGCTAATCCCCCTCCAATTTCTTAAAACGGTTTAACAAGACCCGGCCCCATTTACTCTATTCCCTTGCAGACCTCCCGCCTACCAACGCTACGACCCCGACTTGCAATCCCAAATTCTTCCTCCCTCCCTTCACCCTCCCCAATCCCCGCAGTTTTGACTTGGCTCTTGATTTCCTCCTAGGGGGGCGCTACTGCCCCTAAGGTACTTGATGCTAGGTGCGGCTTGCACCTGCCCAGGGATTCATTCCCTCTTCCACGGCTGTTGCTTCTTTATTTTCGTCGTCCTCTGGTATTCCGAGTCTCTTCCTTTCCATTTCTATTCCTTCTCTGACCCCTTCCAGGGTGATCCTTCCTTTTCTCAGGTCTTTGAAGACTCGATCCTCATATTCTTCAAGTTCTTCTAATTTCCTTTTCAGTCTTTGATCTTTTCTTCGGTCATCTTTGTCAGTTTTTTCTTTTGGTAGTTGATTCTCTTTTGCTTCTGTACAGTTTCTTGATTCATGGTTTCGCTTAGGTTGGTATTCAAATTCTTCGTTTTTTGTGTAGGCGCTCATGTACTTGCTGGAGGTGGTTGTCCATCCAGGTTGTATTTTTTTGGTGCCTTTTCTGTCCTCAATGAGGATTTTGATTGCTTTTTTGATCCTTCCCATCCTCCCGGAGCATTCGTGGTTTCCAGTTGGGTTCATGGCCCCTTCGCATAGTTGACATATTGTCTCTTTTTTAATTTTCGTGTTTTTGGTTGTTCTTATTTCTTTGGTTTCTGTTTTGTTCCTTGGTCCTTCCTTTTTGGTTGTTTTTTCCTTCCTCTTGTTCTTGGCCTTCTCTGTGATTCCACAGGTAATTTCAAATTCAATTGTTTTCTCATTTCAGTATTTCCATATCTTTTCCTTCACTTGGTATCTCAGTTCTTTCCATGCCTGGATGATGATTCTTCTGGTACTTTCTGTTTTCTGAACGCCACATTTTTTAATGCAGTCTTGGGTTACTTTAGGAATTAGTCCATACCCTGCTACGTGTTCAAATGAGAATCTGTCTGTTTCATTGTTTATGAGGTCTGTTTCTTCATCTGTTTGCTGAGTCACTGGTTGTCCCATCCAGTTTCTAAACCACTTGTTCATTTTCTGTTTAATTTCTTCTTGTGTCAGGTTGTGTTCCTTTTCTGTTTTCCCAATCAGTATTGGTTCAATCTCCCCTTCCATGCTGGTTGGTTGTTGGGGATCTTGTTTGTCTTCTTTTTGGCATTCCTCATTGATTGTTTTACTCAGTGAGTTGATGAAGTTGGACATGATTTCCTCCCTGATTTCTTGCATTGCTGGACAGTTCCATAAGTGTTCATTGGTTTCTTCTTCGTCAGATAGACATACCCGGCAGCATCCATCTGGGTATAGATCTTGGTGTCTTCTTCTCATTTCTTTTTGGGTTGGTAGTTGTCTATGCATCGAGTTAATCAGGTATTTTCTGTAATGGCTGTGTTTCTCACTGGTGAAGAGTGATGTTACTTTGTGCCCGCATTGGACAACAGTGAATGTGAGACCTAGGTCTATTTTGTCTTGGAGCTCTTTGATGTGTTTGTGTTTGGGTTGCTCGACCCATTCCAGGTGTGCCGCTATCCTTGTGATTTCTTTTAGGTTGTTTCGGTATGCTCCTTCAATAAGATTTCCATCTGCTTTGAGTATGAATTGGACGTTGGATTGTGCATGCATATTTTGGGTGAGCATTGGCGCTGTGTGTCCCCCGTTGGGGTAACACGTGATGAGTACAGGCACAGCCCCGCATGGGGAACTGAAATGCAGTGTATTATATACGGGAATCTGCCATTTCAGTTCCACACGTATCCCAGCACGTGTAACTCACCCCGTTATAGCAGCCACGCGCACATTCGGGTTCTCCTCACGGGCATGCCTGAGATACTCCGCTATGACCTCTGTTTTCCCGGTACCCATTGTGGACTTCAACACAACCCAACGTTCCCGATCCTCCTACATGCGCATGTGTTCGTGTTCGTATCCCGCTTGGTTAATATGCCTGCACCCGTTGCCAAGTTTGACAACTCGCGTGTTTTCAACGTGGATAATGGGAGAGTCCCACGTGGGAACTTCAAATATGGACTGCCCGCACGTAAAGCAAAACATCATACGAGTGAAACCGAACAGACGCACGTGCGCCAAAGGAATACCCTCTCGCCCCTCACACTCCACGTGGTACACGTAGTCTCCAACAACGGTGTCCTTGAATGCTACCCCTTCGTCACCGTCTTCCAGCCGATAGACCCGCGCCGTGTCCAACAAGAACGACGACTTACCCTCACGCGCACCACCGCCGCCGCTGTTCGTCTGCACGAGCAGCATCCACCAGCTGTGCCCCGCGATTCACGCCATGTGTTTCAAATCTAGCAAACGTTTCCAGAAGACTAATGGCGTGTTCAAAGACTTAGAGACAGTGATCAACTGTTGGAATTTAGGGGCCATTCCGAGGGGGTATCGTGTTGGGTTATAGGCACGTGTGCCACGTGAGAACTACACGTGGGCAATTCTAATGTTAATTACACCATTTCAGTTCTCACGTGGCACACGTGCCTATAACCCAACACAATACCCCCTCGGAATGGCCCCTAAATTCCAACTAAAATTCGCGAAAACGGATTGCAGGTAATTAAGTCCGGCTCCTGGGTCCAGTAGCTTCCTTGTGTCAGTTCCGTTTGCCTTTTTGATTTTGTTTATTGTGTTTGCCAAGTCTTGGTAGGTTGTTAGAACCAGATAGTCAATAAAAGACTTAAGGGTTCTTGAAGGCACGAGGGCTTAGGGGGCACGAGGGCTTGTCCAATAACGGCTTGAGGTCACGAGAGACGGAACAAAGAGTTACAAAACTGTAAAACTAACACAGAATGTATTGAAACTGAACTAAAACTCAGAGCAGAAAGCTTGCTATTTATGCAAGTTCTGGAATTTCAAATAACAAAAGTTCAAAACAGAAAACAAACTGAAAATCAAATAGAAATTGTGATAGCAAGAGTGATAGCACAATAATATGTGAAATCAAGAATGATATCACAAAATGAAACAGAAAAACTTAGTAAAGTGACAAATCAAAGATGACAAATACAAAAATAGAAACTTAAAGTAAAATGTTACTAGCGGGGATCAAACCCGTGTTTCCACCGTGAGAGTCGCGCGCAATGACCACTAAGCTACGGAAGTATAGAGAAATATCCCTATAAGACGGGTGATTCCTAACATAGGTTCCGCTCCCAGAGACGCTGTGTCCATTTTCGTTGACCCTGTGGTTGCCAACTGCAATCAAAGTTTCCTTCACTTGTGAAACTGAAATACCATGATTGGCCATTGCTGTTACGAGACGTACATCATCGGGATGCAACTGGCGATTTGCACCAAAGCGTGCAGTCCATTTATCAACAACTGGACTACGGTTGTGCCCCTTTGATTCCAACTCAAAACACTGCTGGAGCTTGAGTTTGGCTGGTGCGGTCAAGGCCCACTTCTTACCAATAGGTTTTGTTCCAATCAGCGAGAATTTGCAGTCTGTTTTTTTGGTCCTTCCGTTTCGTTGTTTTGTGAGATCCACGGAGATCTTGGGCTTGTGTTTCCCAGCAAGATGACATAAAAATGTAGCTGTAGAGCGTATAAGTATTATAAGTATAATCAAGGAAATCTTGCTCTAGTCACCTCCTCGAATCTCTTTCTTTACATTGTATTGAATGTGCCCCAAAATCAACGGCATCTTGATTGACAGAAACAGAGCCTTGATGCGGCTTGTGAACACTGCATAACAATCCTCCTCCACTCCACAAACAGCCGTAACAAAGTCACTGTCATTGAGTTCATGATTTGATTCCGCCGGAGAGCCACTTGTTTCTGGATGGGAGTCCCTTGCTTCATCTATTTCATCACTGGAAGCAACACCTGCAGTTGGAGAAGTTGCCCCGAAAGTGGAGTCTGTGGAGACGGATGCTGCAACTGAAAGAATATTAAGATATTCAGTGTTGTTGGTGTAATTGGTTGAAGCATCATCATTCATGGATCTAACTGCTTCAGTTACTATATTGTTGTTCGGTTGTTAGGGGCCCTTTCAATTCAGATCATGATGCACAATATACCAGAATGCATTGGGAGGCTGAAAACGGCAGATGGTGGTTCAGGAGTTGCACTCGTAGACCTGGTAGCTGGACTTTGCCAGACTGAATTTGAAGGAGTGACAGAAAATCTGTTTTGAAAACACTAATCCCAACAATTTCCGCAACAACAATATGCTAGATGCACAGTCGCGTAACGTCGGCATTTATGCAATCCCATGTCACTTTTTTCTTTACAGCGATATGAATCAGTGTCATGAGTGCACATGGACCGCAGTTGTGGTGATCTTGTTGCTGAGGGTATTTGTCGATTGGGTCAGTCCTACCATTATAATAGACATGTGCCGGTTTTTACCGGCGATCGATACATCGATAATAAGCTATAATAAACTATAATGTTTTACCGTGTTTTATTGCTATTTAGCGCTCATCGTATCGCGGCATATTTTATCGCTAAATAAAATAAATAAATAACATAAAAATAAACTGTCATAAAAATTATACTCCTAGCAATAGAATAGTTAAATAATTAAAATAAAACTTTATTTATATTTCCGTCACTCATTTTCCTCAGTTCTCTACGGGTATCGCTGCTGGTTTCTGAAGGTATACATTGTGGTTGAATGAATAATCACTTTGACGATGTTCCATAGATAGGAGTGGGTCATTTGACCCCTGTCAAACGATTCGGGAATTCTTCGAACGCGATTCGTATGTTTGATGGCTGTGTATTGTTTGGCAAACCCAAAGGAGTGTTCCACAACAATACGGTTGACTGAATGCATCTGGTTGTATGCAAGCTTGAACGGTGTCAGAGGGCTCCTTGCCGTTGCCTTGAAAGGCACTATCAGACTCAATCCGCGTCCACGCGGCCCTACGTAGCCCTTATCTGCCAAGACCAGCTCTCCTGGATCCAACTGCGGATGATCTTGTGCGTACATTGTCATGTCATGTACTGAGCCTTTGAACATCTAGTAAAAGTGAGCAGTCTAACAACCACACCTCCACCATCACTCACCCTATCACCCATCCAGCAAATGTTCCCGCGATTGTCTGTAAGACATTGAATTTTGACGCAATGCCTCTTGTATTTACCAGAGAAAAACCTTCTCTGTTTTCGATGAGGAGGTCTTTGGATGTAAACCTAGAAAAAGACAGACTTAAAGACAAGTATAGAAGAAAATAAAGAAAAATCAAAGATTTAACTTAGTAACTTACTGGAAAAGCGTCAAGTGAAAGGCGGTGGCGTAGGTCAAAAGATCCATCAGAGATGTCATTGGCATCACACCAGCGATCATCCCACACCTCCTCCAGTTCGTTAATGACGCTTCCCAAATAAATTATACCCTTTTTAATCTTTCCAGCCAAGGATCCGTAGGACTTTCGGGTTTTGTATTCAGCAGAGGCCCGTTTAGTTGTATCTGTTTTCAAACTCTGAAAACAATTGAACAGGCACTTGCAGGTCTTGATGGGGGTATTTCTGCCGCAATACTTGAGAAAAAGGGACTCCATCGTATCTTGATCCAGCCCTGTTGACGCCCGTAAGCTCCCAATGACAAAACTCCATGACATTTTTTAAGTTAAAACCTACACCAAGTTAGAAAACCAAATTAAAAAGCAAAATTAGAAAGCAAAATTAGAAAACCAAATTAGATTTATGTTTATTTGTATAAGAGAAGTACTTGAACCAGGTAAAGTCCCACAAAATGTCCGAAAAACTCTCAAAGGTCCAAAAATCCCCCAAAACTCCCAGCGCAGCCAAGAAATCCAAATCTCCCACTCCATTTGATGATATTAAACCACTCTTCTTGTCTCCAAGAAAGAGAAAGCTGATGGGAGGATGGTAAGCTCCAACATTCCAGTCTTCCTGACCCCACCCCAATTTTAACTCTGCACTTTCATTCAGGTTCTTCAAGACTAGTGCGTTGGAACGTACAAAATTTACTGGGTTAGCGGCGGTCATCAAAAACAAGTTAAACCTTACTGTGGACTCAAAGGCACTCAAGCTGAAGGGAAAAGATCTGGACGAGCTTGCAAAACAACATGGAGTAAGTGAAAGTGATGATGAGGGGGAAGGGGTTGAAGCAGATGCACTCTTGGCAGATATCCAAGAGTCTGCAGCAGGAACTTCAAGTGACCATCTTACCAGATACGTCAAGCAGATTGCCGGCAGTCTCAGCAGGATCGCGGCTTCCCAAGAGTCCCTGGTGAAACAAAACGCTGCCCAGTCGTTGCGCCAGAATATTGCTGCTGTGTCTCGGGCGGGACTTTCGCATGATGACGTAGAGGCCATGAAGCTGTCAAAAACGGACCTCGCAAAGGTTGCTGCCAACAAAAGAAAATCAGCAAAGGCGGCGATCACCAAGAAAACAACCAAGAAATCAAAGGGGAATGTGGTTGTTGAGGAAGAAGAGGAAGACATACTTGATGAGGAGGAGAGTGACGAAGAACCATAATAATGCGGATGAGGATGATCAAAGTGGGGGATTTGATACTTACTAGAACAATAGGGACTGGTCGGGTGGTTGAGGGCAGCGTTTCTTTGTTCTTTTTTTTTCGATCGAGAGTTATCGCATTGTCACGATAATTTATCGTGTGGTTATTGTCAAATAAAGAGAATTATGATATTTTCTTATTTATTGCTATAAAACTCTATAAATATCGATGAGAATACCGTGGTTTAGCGATAATTACGGTAAACCTATATCCAACGATCATCGATAGTTGAACATCGATGATAATCGCTAAATAAAAAAAAACGGCACATGTCTAATGTGTTAAACTTCTTTATGCAAGTGAAGAAAGATTCACCGGTATTGTGAGATCCCTGATTTGCAACAGCCTGCAATGTCTGCCAGAATCTCCACAGCTTGCAACCAGTACTTTTCCGGCTTCCGTTCCTTGGTGTGTGTTTTCCTTAAATCCCACAGAGAGTCACCATACTGGACCAAGTGTTGGTGTATGTCAACATAACCGGCAACCCAATGAGAATTGTGCACAAACGTGGGCACAAGAATGCGAGCGTAAGAAAAATTCATTGACGTTGATAGATAGTAATTTGTTCCTATCTTCTTGGCCAATATGGAATCCGTTTTATGCCCAGTCGAAAGTAGGGACATAACCGCTTGAAGATCCCCTGAATCCAACACAATCTCATTGTCTATCTTCATCTTCATTACTAGCGCTTTCAATGTAAAGGCAATGAGTCCATCGTGAAACCAGTTATTCCCAGAGATACCGATAACAGCCTCTAGTGTTATGTCTGGGTGAATGTGTCCAATTTGCAATGGCATTGTCGGAAAATTAGTAAGTAAGGACTGCACAAAGGAACCACTGCTTGTACTGTTTTTATGAGCTTCAACCCATCTGACAACCATTTTCAGATCTTCACGCAAGGTCTTGAGCTGGTAGTATACAACTTGTCCGTTAACTTCTGCATGAGTATACGCAGTACCATCCACAATGGCAACGGAATCTCTTTTTCGGTTTAACAGCAGCTCATTTTCAATGCTTCGTGCCACGTCAGGTGGAAGAAGGCGGCGGACATGATCTCCATTTGGCATCACACAAAGACAGTCAGTGGAAATCAGAAATTCGGCATTCTTGCTCACTTCTGCAAGTGTTTGGTATTGTATTTGCCGAATATTGTTTGGTGTAAGACTACGAGATGCAGGGATGAAGTTGCCGGGAGCATTGATTAGATCGCCCACTGTCCAAGTGGAGCGAGCGGTTGCGGCTGGATGCAAACGTCTTCCATCTTCAGGGATGGAAATTACAGCTCCATTGGTGTCGCCATCTTCATCAAGCACTATAGGTATATGCTTGACAGGTGCTTGAAGCGCTTGCCTCTGTGCTCCTACAGAGCTGGAGCATGCTCGAATATTACTGCTGTTGCTTGGAAGCAGGGCACCGGATCTGCTACGTGTGCCGAGGCGTGTTTTTCCATGCATGACGGCAAGCAGCGGGACGACTTTGTCACTGATTTTTTTCAACTCCGCTGCTGTCAAACATTGCAGCAACGGTGTCCAAAGTTGTTTAAAAAATGATTTATTGGGGGGGCATGGAATAAGCATCCAGGTTATTTAACGGACCCCCGCATGGTCCTATTGTGTGCGGGGGGTGCATGAAATAGATCGTGCAGGGGGGGCATGAAATAATTATTTCCTTTAAAAATAACAACGCCAAAGGCGTGGTTTATAAGCGCTGCAGCTATTGACCCAATTACGTGTGTATTTGAATTCTGTCACTTGTACTTGTGAGACTGACGTTCAAATGGCAGATTCGGTGGACTTTCCTTCTTTATTCCCTTGATTGTGCAGGCTTTATTGGCTGGAAGCGGTTTCATGCATGTCGACCATACAATTCCATGTAACACAACTTCAAGTTATACATGTGACATTTACTTTGGCGGAGCCTGGTTGGATGTTACGGCCTTCTATTTCTATAATGTCGCAATTGCCACAGTTATTCAAATGGTTATATTCATCACTTGCGGATCGATTGCAGATCATCGAGGTACCTATTGAATTTCCACATTTTATTCCAACCATGCGAGCCTGAATAGATTGGCGAAAATCAATCCTTTTTAGCCTCAGCTATAAAGCTACACATCCTTTTTCTCTGTGCGGCGACATTTTGCTGAGCCACTATTATAATAAAGTGATCGCCCCACTATTTCATTGATTTTTCAATAAACACCGAAATTCAGTTTCCAATAATTACAAAATATTGGAAGTCACTCAAAATTCAGTTTCCAATAATTCCAAAATATTGGAAGTCACTCCCCACTATAAACAGGAGTTGAGGGCCACCACTGCATACATGGCTGGTACTGCTAATTTCTTTAGTTCGGAAATGTCACCTTAAGTGTGATATTCTGTTTCCAATAAGGGCGGAATATTGCTACACTATATTGCACAAAAATTGAAGAGCAGATAATGGGCTTTATTAACCTAGTGATGACAAATTCAATATAAATAGCTATTACCATTCATCCTCCTTAGCCACCACGTCCTTTTTTCCAAACACAACTCTGTCAACGTTGCCGTTTTCATCTTCATTGCGTTCAAACAAGACAACAAAGGTAGGGACAAAAGACACGTCTCCATTGGAATCCAGTTTGACTGTTGCAGAAACCAAAACAAAGTCACCTGGGAGCAAATGGGCAAGACGTTTGTTCTTTTGGAGTTCCTTCAGATCAAAGTCCTTTTTTGAGCAGTCAAAAAGAGGTATGAATGGAACACCGTCCTCATTTAGATTGTAAGGTCTGTTGGCTGCTGGTGGGCGTCTTCCGGGAGTTCTAGAAGGAGTACTTGCATTGGGTTTTGGTGGTGGTCTCATAGGAGTGTTTGTTGCTTTCGCAGAGCTCTCTGGCCCTGTAATTGTAACAGTTATGTAAGTCGGATAGCAGGATAAAGTAATACTCACAGTAGGTACGACAAAAACGAATCCAATCAACGTCATCATGAACGCCAAAATCGAACGGCTTTGGCATTGGTTCTGATCCAATTCGCTTCGTCAGAAAGTCGCTGAAACCCTCGGCATGGGCTGATCTCAACAAAGACCGACAGAAAATACTTCCAACCAAGAACGGAGTGTTTTCAGTTGGGGGGCGGAAGACTCCATCTGTTCTATTGAGAACTTCACAAGGAAACAAGAAGGATGCAGGAATTTGCTTCTTCTCGAGGGTAGTTACGCCAAGGTAATATCCCGCTGAAAGAGAGAAATGAAGTTAGTGTCTATGCTTCCAATAAAATAAAAACATTGGAAGTTCCAATGCCTTCCAATAAATGAAAAACATTGGAAGTTAATTGTCCTTCCAATAAAGCAAAAACATTGGAACTAAACCTGGTTCGCCAAAAAAAAACTTTTGGTAACTCGCTGGACTGCGAATCACATCTGGGACGCCAAGACCGTTAGCAATGACACCAGCTTTTGACTCAAGTAGACGAAGAATGTCAGCCAAGTTTTTTGGAGTCCGAGAAGATGCATCGCCGGAGAGGAATTTTGCAAGACTAACAGTGGCAGGTCGAGCAGACGTTTCAGAGTCCCAGTTAGCACTGAGCATTTAGGGAATCGGTAGGGAAGGTTTTGAGGGGTGGGTAGGTAGTTTGAGGGGGCAGGGATGTTGCCTTTATACCTTTTTCCCGCCTGGCCAAGCAGTGTGAATATCCAAGCAACGTGAATTAAGGCCTCCAAGCAATTTGGAGAGAATCCAAGATTTTTTCAAAATGGAGCCAAGCGCAGACACGCACACAGACGACAACACCACAGAGGCCAACTCGCCGACACCTTCACAGGGGACAAGAAGCGGCGCCGCTATTAGCACTGGTGCTATCGAAGATGTACAACCAGGGCTGCGGTAAGGACACACACCAAGAGAGCTATAGTGTCTAAGTTATTGAGCTCTTGCTAACCTAACACTGATCCTAGCAATGATAGAAAACGCACCAGGGATGAGCGAGAACCTTCAGATGACGAGGCAGCACCCACCTTTGGACCGCCAACAACTATAGCCGCCGCCATAACTGCAGGGATCGGTCGTCCTTGCAAAACGCGCTGAATACCTGTCCATAGACCGTGAAGCATTCACCCAAGACCCGAACAAGTCCGCAACAAGCTTGGTGGATACCCTGTTACAATCTCGAATAAGTGTGGAAATTGACGAGCGTCTGGGAATGGCAGCTGCATTCAAGGCAGTACTACTCAATGTGATAAGCGACGCAGCAACCTTTGGTGACTGTCTGAGCCAAGTAGCTCAAGCGCAAGGACAAAACTGTTTTTATATTTCTCAAGCATTCAACAGGTAAAGTAATTTTTTCCTTCCAATAATTTTCCTTTATTGGAAATGGGATTTTCCAATAATTTTCCTTTATTGGAAATGGGATTTTCCAATAATTTTCCTTTATTGGAAATGGGATTTTCCATAGGTTTTCAACTTACAATCTTTGACCAGATTGTTTCTTTTGCAAGCCATGCCAATCGAAGAATGGAGAGATCTACTGGCGAGAGAGTACGAAACTGCTTTCCCATCAACTACTCACCAGCCGGCGTCACACTCCCACAAAAAGCAAAAGGTTGGGACTTCTATGGGTGATACTTCGGCTTCAAGCCTTTCACGACGGAAGTCAAGTGGTACAACCACCAAACAAGTGCAGAAAAATTTTGATCAACTGTACAACAAGTTGGATGCTTTATTGGCTTTATCGGTTTTCCAACCTTTGGCTCCAGCTATTGCCGAGCTTGCCCAAGATATAAGCATTGGAATGAAGTATGCTATTATCCTGAACAAGTTGACCAGGTAAGATAATCAAAAGTTTTAAATTAAAGTATTCCATTAAAAAAAGCAAAACTAGGGAATTCAACGGAATATGTGAGGACTTGTATCGCTCCCGGTGTGATGGGAAACTTGGACGGTCATCAAAAGTTCTTTCTTTTGGGGTATCCTTGCTTCTGGAAACGGTGAAGTGGCTCAATTTCTATATTCAAGATCACAGGGGGAAAAAGCCACCAAAGGGGTATTCATCGAAGCGGCACATTGAAGATTATCTCCTGGGGCTTCGTGGGAAGGGGGGGGCATATGGTGCTCTTCTGACTCCTCAGGAACACTTGAAGGAGAAGGAGAGAAAGGACAATGCCGCCGAAGATGCGCGAAATCAACAAGTCACCGAGGATGAAGAAGCCAGCGACTCCGTCACAGACTCAAACAGAAAAGGAAACGGAAAAAGAAAAGACAAGAAGAAGCGGAAGACAAGTGATTTCTCCGAGATGGACCCGCAAATTTTCAGACTTAAAGATGGGGAGTTCAAAGGTTATTTACCATTGGAGGTGCTGCGAGTTTTCTGTGAATCGAAGCGCATCTCAGTTGACGGTGAAGGTGTGACTGTTATTGATCTAACCAACGACAGTGAGAGTGAGGACGAAGCCGGGGGAAATGCTTGAGTTCAATTTCTTTTGATGCTTATGCTACTTTGCTCTGCTTTGCTGCTTGCTGCTTTGCTGCTTTGCTGCTTGGTGAATTATTCATTTTTTCTTGGCTTTTTTTGGTATATAAGTAAAGAGTTTCCCTCGTAGTTTCCCTCATCTCTAGTTTTTCAATTCATTTCAATTGAAAATTTCTGCTTGGGATATATCCAATTTTGACCTTCCAATATTTTCAAATTATTGGAAAGGCCAAAGCCCTTACCAGGTTTGTTCTTGTGTTCTGGTTGAACCCCTTCCTATGTTCAAATGTTCTCCTGCACTATAGTCAGTCTCTGGATAAATTCAAATGTTGGGAAAGGGACGAAGGGAGTCAGCTGCCTCAATGCTTCCGAGATTTGCTCCTGTCCAATCATTTTATCCTGAAGCCCTGCCTCCTGCGACCCCCCTTCGGCAGATTCAGGCAGCGGAAAGGGTTTATTCAAGTTCTCGGAAAGCCATCAGCAAGAGGAACACCCACTCCAAAAAATCTTCAGCTGAAAAGAGGGACATTCGCGAAAAGCAGCGTGTGCGTATGTGGGAGTTACGGGTTGCAACTGGGTTTACTCCAAGGGCGGCAAGTATCCGAGAGCGGGATTCTGATCGACATCGGGAGGTTTACAATGCAAAGTTGCTTGCGGAAAGGAATGCTGCTGTATACTCTGATGAAGAATTGGCTGACATTGACAACAAGTACCAGTTTGGATTACAGTCATCAGTGAAAGACTTATACACCAAGTGTGCCCAACGGCTATCATTTGCATCAATGACTAAGCATTGCTGTATTGTTTGTGATTGTAACTATACGAAGAACGAATTGACTTACAGTAGCCCTTCTTTGGAATATTTGGTCAGTTGCTGGCGTATTTGTCACAATAGCGTGTTTGTCACAATAAGATGTTAACATATTAAACAGAATTTACGGAAGTCTCTTCGGGTAGCAGAAACAGTCATGAATTCATTGGACCCGCTTCTCGTGTCTCAATATGACGTTTCCAAATTTGATGTGAAGTTGTCAAAGCTATTACTGAGTCAAAATGCCTTCTATTTGAATGAGAACAACGTTCTTCACCCAGTGACCTTTCAAAGCGAAGAAAGTGAAGAGTTGGTTTATCAGCCACTTCCCGGAAAGTGGGTCATTGTGCCGAAGATTGAGCTGACCATTGCCTTGTGTCGTGATTGTTATGCTGGAACCCGAAGTAAAAGTCAGCATATGCCAGCTGAAGCAATCGCTAACGGGAACTGGATTGGACGTCTGCCTGCAAAGTTCGGCGATGTGTCTAGAACAACCGAGAACGTTGTATCCTTGATGCAGCCATGCATTTATCTGTCATCAATTTTTGGCCATGGATCTGACAGCAATACCCGAAACATCAACTCTCACCATTACATTCTGAAGAACAATGCACCTGTGCTTTGCTCTGTCCCTGCAAGTATTGGCTCTACCTTTCGCTTTACCTTTGTTGGAGCATGGACACCTTTGGAGATTGCAGAGCAAAAAACTCGATATAAATGCCAAGACTTTGTTTATGAACTCTTGGAATTTTTTGAGGCTCATCATTCTGGTTACAAAGAACACAATTATCTTGTAAACAAACGTCACCAAGAGAATGCAAGCCAAGAAGAGCTGGATGCAGAAGGTCAGTTTGGTTCCCATTAATTTTATGTATTTTCCAATATAGTTTGGTTTATTGGAAACTTCCTATCTTGGATTTCCAATAATTTGGTTTTATTGGAAACTTCCTATCTTGGATTTCCAATAATTCTGTTTTATTGGAAACGTGAATTCACATCATTCCCGCTTTTTTTGTCTTATTGGTTCCTTTATTTTGGTCCTAATTTTTGGTTTTCGCAGTATTTGTTGACCGCTCCTTCAGTAGTGAGACTGCTGTAAATGAGAAGATTTGCCGTTTGTTGAACCACACAACATACAACACCGGTTCTGCAGCTTCGTCCTCTAATGAAGATACTATCCACTACGTTTTCTCACCTTCAACAAACACTTCAATGTCTGCCCCTCAACCTGACATCCCAGACAGTACTGCAGCTGCTGCTGCTGCCCTGCAACCACAACCTGACCTTGTTGACGGACCACAAGACTATGCTGTTTTCAGATCTTCGACGTTTTCAAATGCCAGAGGGTTCTCTGAGTTTCCTTTGTATTTTCCATGTTTGGTCCCATTTGGTCGCGGTGGCCCAAACGAGCAACGTAGTGTCCCTCTGTCTGAAGATCGATGGATTAAGCGTATATACCGCCTCCACGGCGGAAAGGCGGCTAGACATTGGGGCTGTGTTGGTGTAACGCATGACCGCACTTCATCGCGTAAATCTTATTCACAACAGTATCTGTCAATGCGACTACGGAAGTCAGTTGTTGCGGAGGGGTCGTGGACCCGTGAAGATATTCGAAAGTGTCAGGAGCATGCCGAACAAACAGAGGAATGCCTTAAACGCGGTCTTAGTATGCCGCCAGTTCCTGTTGAAGTTAAACGTCTGTTGGGATTAAAAAATTCAGTGATGCCTGGTCTTCGCGGTTACACTGGTTCAGATGAGTCCCGCCAGAGTGCTCTGCACACTGCTTTTGGGTTGCAGAGAAGATTGGGGGTTCCCAATGTGTTTGCAACAATCTCCCCTGCAACATCGCAAAGCTTTGTTGTTGCCATCAATTGTCATCTATTGAGTGGGGAACTTTGTGAGTTGAAGTTCAGCATTGGAGGGGAATATGACGACTTAATCCTACCCACCCTATCCAAGCGAGCTTCTGAAGCAGCAAAAAATCCTTATGAATGTGCGGATTATGCTCGTAGAGTGCTGGAGGTGTTTTTGGAGAGCTTTATTGGTTGGGACTTCAAGTACAGAGCTCCCACAAGAGGGGGTGGTTTTTTGGGTGTTCCCCGTTATGTCACCACCTCTGCTGAAACCCAGAAAAAAGGGGATATTCACTTTCACATGAATATCTCCATACATGGGCTACCGAAAACGTCAGAAGATTTTCGTAAGCGTCTGGAAGACCCTGAATTTAACAAAAGGTGAGTTCATAATTTTCTAATTTTCCAATATTCCCAAATTATTGGAAGCCTTATTTCCAATAATCCAAAATTATTGGAAATTGATTCTTAACCTTGTGCACTTTTAGGTTCATGGCCTTTCGTGACACTGTTCTTGATACTAGTCCTCCCTTCTCATGCTCTTGCAACTCCTGTCCAACTCCCGGTTGTGATGGCACATTGGAGACTGTTCCTATTCCAGGGGAGGCTTTTCAGAAACTCCGAGTTGGGAAGAAACCATGTACCACCTCTGAGTGCAAAACGTGTAATCGATCATTTTGCCACAAGGACGTCATCGAGGAGCGTATCCGCGAATTTGCAAAAGAAAAGAACATCTCCATAACTCCGGAGGATATTGATCGCTTTCGTTGTTCCCCTCCATCAAAGGATTTCATCATGTCCGACAAGGAGACAGTCCTGTTTGCTCTTTGTTTGCTTGAGTTTCAGTTTCATCATGCGTCTCATACACGCTCCTGCTTCAAGTGCACCTCCAGAACCCCCCATGCTTCTATTTGTCGATTCTTGATACCAAACCTGGCAAATATGCTGGAAACTGCTATGGATCCAACAACCTGTATAGTGAAAAGTTTTCGTTCAATTGGACTGGAATACTATAATCTTTGTAATCTGCACTGGACGCGACTTTCCCTGGACAACATGGATGTCCAGTTTCTAATTAATTCCGCAACAAGAACATCAACAGCTTACACGATTCAGTACACTTTTAAACGCCAGGGACTGGAATCATCTGTTATTATGAGAATTGGCCTGTATTCTAAAACTGTGGATGCTGTTTTGTCGAGGGAAGATGACTCTGCTCTCTCAAAAGAAGAGCGGGGGCTTCGTATAATCAACAAGCTGTTATATACCTTGACAAAACCTGTGGAAATCTGTACTACAATGGCTGCATACTTAACAATCAATGATGGTGACTTATTTAAGAGCTCACATGAGTATGTGTACTCCAATCTGGGTCTCATTACTGGCTGCTATCCTGACTCGACACCTGCAGAATCTGCTGAAGAGTTCATTGACATAAGCATTTCCGTTTCAGCTCTCAATTCTTCTGGGACTTTATCTCCTATGTCTCTATACTGGGAGCGCTGTTCAAACACCCCTACCCACAGAAAGACTCTTGTTGATACAAACTACATTGATTGTATTGAACAGTACCACCTTGTGGGATCTGGGCCGTTGAAGCACTGGGTGCGCAACAAGAATTTTGCACGTAAAGTCCTAATCATCAACGGGCGCCAATTGCCAAATATGTCCAAGGACTTACCTGCTGCAGACATACAGTTCTACTACAAAAGCCTGCTGTGTCTTTTCAAGCCTCACACTTCCTCGACAGACCTCAGGTACACTTCAGGTAAATATTTTGTTTTTTCTGTCTTCCAGCCTTCCAATAATTTCATTTTATTGGAACAGACCAGTCCTATGAGGACGCCTATTCCCAATTTTTGCTTCATGGGGCTGCAGTCAATGTAAGGGCTGCACTGCTTCATGAGGAACTCAATCGGGGGTATTATGAGAGCAATGAAAAGAAGTTCTCCAATGAGGAATCAGATGAAGAGAGGATATTGAGGGAGCACCCGCTTTCAGATCCAGATTCCATAATACTGCCTGCTTCTGACATTTGTGACCATGATCCGGATGATGAGGATGGGGACTTGTTGGCAGACTTTGAACAAGAATTGGCTGATTCTATTGCGCGTTCTGCTGCTGCCGATCAGGATTCTATCCATCCCCTGTTGGATGCTGCTATTTCCTCTTCTGTCAACAATGCTCCAATATTGCAGCATACATATCTTCCAACATTTTCAACTTTTGAGGATTATAAAGCTGCTTTAAAGGCACAGGAAGCGCAGCAGGAGCTGGATTTTAATGGCGCGGATCGCTACTATCGACAAGTATCCAAATCTGAGAAAGTTCTTCGTCTAGGGGATTTACTTGCCCCTGTACCATGGGTTGAGTCGACTCCAGGGTGCTGTTCCGAATCCTTCCATTTTGAAACCTTTTGCCAGAATCTGTCAAATATCAAGTGCATTCTGCTTGGATTTTTGGCAGCATTACACTTTTGAGACTTACGCGAGGCACCTTCTTTTCCTCTATCTTAATGATGCTCACCAAATTGATGATCCTACCAAATACAACCTGAAACCTCAGCTAATTGGGTACCTTGGTGGCGAAGCCGGCACAGGCAAATCGGCCGTAATATCTGCATTATTAACATTTGCAAAACTATGGGGAAGAAGAAATACTATTGAAACAATGTCATTCACTGGGCTGGCTGGTCTCATGATTGAAGGAGACACAATCCACTCCTATCGTGGGTTGACCATATGTTTGGATCAATCTCCTCCTTTGAATCACACACTCAAAACCAAGATACAATGTGTTTACCTGTCAATTGTTGATGAGGTTTCAATGACAAAAATTGATGTTATGGGAAAAGCAGATTTGAGAACTCGTGAAGCTTGTGGAAATAGTCCCCTTGTTTGGGCAGGGAAACATCTGCTCAAGTGTGGAGACTGGTTGCAACTACCTCCTGTTGGAGGAAAGCCTTTGTTTGATCATGCTTCCCGGAACTCGTCAGACAGCT
This sequence comes from Obelidium mucronatum, assembly GCA_025765595.1. NCBI lineage: Eukaryota > Fungi > Chytridiomycota > Chytridiomycetes > Chytridiales > Chytriomycetaceae > Obelidium > Obelidium mucronatum. The sequence goes on from JAIVFH010000040.1 coordinate 112,572, forward strand.
CAAATGTTTCTGCAGGTCGACGCCTGTGGGCAAACGTGAATTTTGTTGTGTTTTTGACCAAGGTTTGTTTTCACTTGATTCCATCTTTCCAATATTTTTGTTTTATTGGAAAATGGTACCTTCCAATAATCCTATTTTTATTGGAAATAGGTCTGGCGCCAGAAAGATGACCCCGTATTCATGGGGATCCTAGCGCGAATGCGTTGGGGGGCACTGACTCAGCCTGACATTGATGCAATCAATGCTGCAAGTTCCCAGGCTACTTTGTCAAATGTCCCACCTACTTTGGAATTCTTTGCTCCAGTGGCTACTGCAAAGAATCTTGAACGATGTGCTGTCTTGCGGAAGACAGTCATGGACTTTGCTCGGGAGAAGGAATTGGTGTGCTACCGGATTGTGGCAAAGGCTTCGAAGGATGTCAATACTGCAGAATTGTCTCGTCTTAGTTTTCTGAATGACGACGCCACCAGCAAGATTCCCCTTACTTTTGAATTCTATCTCGGAATGCCTGTGATGATAACAAAGCGTATTCCGGATTTGGAACACTTGAAGATCTTTGCCAATGGAACTTTGGCCTTTGTTTTGGGATTTGCGGCCGCGTCAAATGAATCCTTCATATCAACAACAGTGAATGGTGTTGTTGTTAAACAATTCAAATTCATGCCTGGCTGGTTGTGGGTCAAAGTTCGGAATTGTAATCAGGTGCTGGTGGCTGGTTGTGCTCCTGGTGTTGTTGCAGTGCCCCCTCTCACGCTATCTGTCAGAATATCACTGCCCAATTCTGATAAGTCAAAGTCCATTACTCTGACCCAATTTCCCGCTATCTCGGCTTTGGCTTGCACCCCTGAGAAACTTCAAGGGGTCACCTTGAATCATTGGATCACCATTGCTCAATTGGACCGTCCAAACTATAATCCTCAAACTTTATATGTAGCTTTCTCTCGTGTCAAGACATTGGCATCCATTAGACTTGTGCAAAAACTTTCCATGGCTTATTCAAGAAAGTTCCGTCCCCCTAAAAAATTTGCAGATGAGATGATTCGTCTCATTAATTTGGTACAACTGCCAGATTATACTCCCAATCATATTATACATACCTTCCATCAATGGAAAGAGGAGCAACAGTCTTTTGCTCTTGCTCTTTCTTAAGTATTGACTCCATTTTGCAAATAAACACGTTTTTATGCAGAACTATTCTTTAAAGCTTCTACAAAAAAATTCAGCGCTAAAAAGGTCCTAGCGGATGGCTTGCCACCGCACCTCAGTTTATTTATGGAGTTCTCTTCTTGGTGGAACTTGTTGCTTGTTATTCCCAGCGCTGATAAGGAATGGTGAGAATTGCTGTTTGGGAATCCTTATTGAAACTGCTTCAGATCACTACATTTACGCTTGGATTTTGACCATCATTATAACTGTTTGCATTGGGATTTGTTGGATGCTCGTGTATGCATATCTTCCTGTTATTGCAAGAAACCATCTGGACTTCCTTGCGAAAGTGGATACCGCTGAAGCGACGAAAGACACAGTTCTCCGCAAATTAGACTCAATAACCAACTCAATTTCATCACAGCAATTTGTATGGATGTATGTCGCAGCTTTGCTTGGAATGGCTACCATGATCATATTGGCTCTGGTCTACTCTCCAAGCCAGCCGCTACCAGAAACATATGCGTTACAAATAGGAATAGCCCTGTTTGGAGTCATCTGGTTAGGTGGTGCCCTTATTGTCCGCAAGTATTTGAGAGCCAGGCCTGGACCGTTATTTCCCATCGACGCCAATATTTTTACATTCTCCACGAAAAATGGCAAGTCCTATAGGCATGTACTCCAAGCTTTTATATAACTGTTCTTTCCAACAGTGCTTCGCACAATCAAAAAGGCAAATCAAATGAAGCAACTATTCACCTTCTTAATCGGTTGGTTTATGTTCAGTGATTCTTTTCAAAGTTGAGTCGATTTAACTTAAGTAAGACTGTGCTCTCCAACACACTAAATTCTCTTCGATAGCTCTTAGCAGTGTGGCGGTGCTTTGGGCCCAATCCCAACATGGCTTCACAACTAAAGATTCCCTTATCTTGGCCATTGAAGTTCCTCTGGCAGCGGGAATTGGTGTCATCATGTGGCGCAAGCTTCAAGAATGCACTAAAATAACCTCCAAAACCCTTCTCGTGATTCAATCGGGTCTATATACAATTGTTCCGTTATGGGGAGTACTTGGGTTTATACCAGGAATCCCAGTTGGCTATCGAACCAAACTTGAAATCTTTGTGTTTTCAGCTTTTCACTGAATCTTATTGGGAGGAAGCCAGAGTACTTGCCGGTCGCTGTATGCTCAACTTATTCCACCGGGATCTGAGGCAGAGTTCTTCAGTTTGTACGAAATAACAGATAAAGGTAGCGCTTGGTTGGGCCCCCTTGTGGTTGCTGCTATAAATAACTCTGGGGCAAACAAACTGTATTCAATGGTGTTTTTGGCTGCCCAGTTTGGTTTGGGTTTTATTGCCTTCTCACTGGTGGATGTCAACAAGGGAATTGAGGATGGACGAGAGTTTGGGACAGCTGAAAGGGAAAGAGATCCTGCGTTGTCTTAGACGTACGGAAAATTAAAGTCTATTTTTAGATCAATTAATTTGCACATCTAACACAATCTCTATTTTTTGTGTGTGTGGGTTTTATGACAGCCTGTGTCAACTTTCTTGATGCACGCACAATACCAAACGCCAATTCGCATCGATTATTCATTTGCAACTAGTTCCAACTGCATTGTCACCCATACCACTGGGATCTGCCTCCCATCATCGTAGGCTGGTTCATGATTCTCCAACGATCTTCGCTCCCTCAGGAACCAGTATTTTAATGTTTGCAATGCTATGTACTAAACGGTGTGTCTATGGGCTAGAGTGGACATTGGTTCCACTCGTCGCTTCTAAGTAATATGCAAAGGCAATGTTAAGACTTTATCAGTCCTATTGATGGTACTTGCACTTGGCAGTTAAAAGTGTTTTATTATCAGCCCACACTTGCAAAGAATGTCACAGCGTAGGTTGGATTGCAAGCCAACACAGGACTGATTACCGGTTTGATAAGACTGCTACTTATTGCTGGTCTGGATCATCTTCACTAGCCGCCAGTGAAGATGTTTCAAACATGGCAGATGTTCTTGCAGGGACAATGGGTGATACTAATAGAGCTGAGATTGACTTGGATAGCGAGATTAAATCTGAGTGATCCTGAATAGTCTTAACAATCTCTTCAAAAGACGGTCGTTTGGTTGGGTCTTGGTCCCAGCAAGCTTGAATCAACGACCACTCCCAAGAATCCTCGGGGATTTGGTCCGGCTGGCTTTCCGGACGTTCACCGTTTCTAACCCATGTTGGAATAATGTTTGGATATAGCACGTCATTGAACGGTTGAACTTCAGAAAGAATCTCATAGACAGTCATGGCAAAGGAGTAGACATCGTGAGCTGTGGTGGCTTTATAGTTTCGGCCAAACGATTCGGGCGGAGAGTATCGCATTGTTTCATGCGATTGACGAGATAAGCTAGAGGAATCAAGGAGACGACGAGAAAGACCAAAGTCTGAAATCTTTGCAATCCCATCATAGCCTACAACATCAGCAGAAATAGTGTCAAAAATGGAGCAAATAACCCCCCCTCAAAATCACCTACCAATCAGGACTTTTCGCGGATTCAAGTCAGCGTGAATAATTGGGTTCTTTTGCGCGTGCAGATACTTGAATGCCTGGGCAATCTGCAAGATCCAACACATCTTGACCTCCTTGGTTACTGGCTCTTCGTCGTTTACATTGTAAAGACGACTGATGAGACTTGTTTTGGCTCGTTCAATGATAAACACTGGATTGCCACAATCGTCGACGCTCACCCCGTAGAACGGAGTGATATTGGGATGTCTCAGGGTGTGCCAGATGGTAGCTTCGCTCTTGGCCATCTTGATGGCTCTGGGATCAACAAGTCCCGCGATGGTTCTGATTGCGACAGGGTTAATTCCGTAGTAGCCAGCGAAGACCTCCCCAAAGTATCCTCGCACAAGCAGTTCAGCCCTGTTGATTGTGACTTCAGCGGCTGGAATGAACCACACGCTGTCTTTGAACGCATTGATCACTGTGGATGCAGAAGAAAACGTGAGAAGGCGGGAAAGTTAGTAACAGTAAGGGGTAATAAGAGACACTCACTATTTTTAAACAGGGAGGGAGATTGGCGGCCGAGTTTTGGTATATCCGCGTGATCCTGGATAATTTTGACAATCTCTTCGAAGGATGGTCGTTCGGTTGGGTCTTGACGCCAGCAAGCTTGAATCAACGACCACTCCCAAGAATCCTCTGGGATTTGGTCTGGCTTGCTTTCCGGACGCTCACCGTCTCTAACCCATGTTGGAATCACCTCTGGAACGACAGCGTCGTCAAATGGTTGAATGTTCGACAGAATCTCATAGGCAGTCATGGCAAAGGAGTAGACATCGTGAGCCGTGGTGGGCTTGTACTTTCGGCCAAACAATTCGGGCAGAGAGTATCGAATTGCTTCATGCGCTCGGAGAGAGGAGGTATTGGAAGCAAGAAGGCGACGAGAAAGGCCAAAGTCTTTGATCTTTGCAGTCCCATCATAATCTAAAACATGAGATATTGAGAAACTGTATCAAAAATACACCCCCCCTAAAAATCACCTACCAATCAGCACATTGCGCGGATTCAAGTCAGCGTGAATAACCGGGTTTGTTTGTGCGTGGAGATACTTGAATGCCTGGGCAATCTGCAGGATCCAGCGCATCTTAACCTCCTTAGATACTGGGTCCTCGCCGTTTGCACAGTAAAGACAACTATATAGGCTTCTTTCAGCTCGTTCAATGATCAACGTTGGATTGCCGTGTTCATCGACAGCCACCCCGTAGAGCTGAGTGATGTTGGGATGCTTTAGGGAGTACCAGAGAGTAGCCTCGCTTTTTGCCGTCTGGACGGCTTCGGGGTTATCCAGTCCCGTGATGGTCTTGATTGCGACAGGGATGGTTCCGTAGATGCCAGGGTACACCTCCCCGTAACCTCCTTTTCCAAGCGGCTCGGCCTTGTTGATTACAACGTCAGTGGCTGGAATGAACCACACGCTGTCTTCGTACGCATCGCTCACTGTGGGTGCAGAAGAAAGCGTGAGAAGATGGTGAGAAGAGTGACAGTGAGGGGCAACAAGAGACACTCACTTTTTTTTGATTAATTTAAGACGCGTTCGTGAACTTCAAAATTGAAACACGCCATTTCAATTTGGGTTTCGAATTGAACGAAATTTAATACTGCTGATTCAAGGGCACAATTTTCATTGTTGGGATCGCAGTCGTGTTTCTCTTTTGGACCGGGTGGGTTAATACTTCGAAACAGGCCAATACATTGCTTTATGACATTTACGGCAGCTCAATCTAAGTGCCGCTCCATGTCCACACAGCTCTTGCCTCCTGGTGCAGAAGCCGTATTTTACTCGCTCTATGAATTAACCGACAAAAGAGTTTGGCTTGGTTGGGTCCGCTAGTTATTGCAGCAATGGGAAACTCTGGCGCAAAACAAGTACTATCAATTCCTGTTTCCTGTGTTTTGACATGGCCTTGTGGGAGTCATTGTTTGCAGTTTCGTCAAATACGTATTTCAGAGAGTGGAACGCACAACAACAAGCTTTCATTAAAAAATAAATAAATAAATAAGAACTTTTGTTGAATATTTATTCAAATGGGTCCAACCAAAAACGCCATCAAAGTTCCCCCAAGAAACATGAACGCAACAGTTATAAAACTCGCCACACTCAATTGAGCCATTCCACTCAACCCATGACCAGAAGTGCAACCCCCAGCAATTCGGCTTCCATACACCAACAAAATACCCCCACCAATCAATCGCGAAACTTGAGCAGGTGTAAACAATAAACTACCCGCCACAGGGTTTCGCAGCCAACCCTGCACCATAAACCAAACCCGAAGTCAACGCGGAACAAAGCCCACCAAACACCATCCCAACAGAAAATCTGAAACTCGAACTCATGTCACGGTAATCCTTATAAAACGGCGCCGTCTTTTCCCATCTGCGATCCAACCGTGTCATGATAACTGCTCCAATGTACGGAAACACAGAACTCGCTCCAATCACACTTCCAGTGATGAGAATTGAAATTATTTGCGTTCCTCCAATCGCGAGACCGGAGACAAAGGGACTCCACGCGGGCTGTGTAAAATCAAGTTCAACATCTCCAATGTTCTGGAAGGGGTTGGATACAACTTCAGGTCTTGCAGCAGGGGCACGCAGAAAATCTGTGATCATGTCTTGTTGGAATTGGGACCTCCATGGAATCCGCGTTGTTCCATACCAGAGCAACGGGAACCCTGCCAGACACGCCACACAAGCAATCGCAAGAGCCGAGAATGACGGGGAATCCAAAGTTTCCACTGGTTTCTTGGTACCGAATTTGGATGCTCGCGATGTGGCAAACTTGTGGAGGTACCCGTAACTGAGAGATCCGAGCAGTGTTCCAATAAGAGTGTAAGGGGTGGTTGGGACGCCTACGCCGATTTGCACAAGTATGGTTCCTGGACACGCGCCGCTGAGGGACATTCCGAAGCCGATGAGGAGGCCGCCGATGATGTTGTTTCCAAATCCACGGAAATAGTTTTCGCCAAGGAAGGCGAGTGGGGGTTTCGCAGATCTCTTGTAGATTCCAAGTTTTTCGAGGATGGAAACTGCGAGTCTGGGAGATAAGAAGACAAGAAAAATGTATTAAATTGTTAATATGGAGGTTTTTCGCCTTTTTTGTTGTTGTAGTTGTTGTAACCGCCACTCACAAGCCAACCAGTGTTGCAGTCATAAAGACAATCAGCATAGAATACTGCTCCCATCTCATTTGACCAATGATTACAGATGGAAGATACACTTTTGCTTTCTCAAGAGCAAATCCAAACAAGAAACCTGCGAGCAAGTGCGTGAACCAAGTCCAGACAGTGAAAACCACGCTCTTGCCACTGGGAGACGACGAAGACTCCTTGATTTGAACAAAGTGTCTTGGTAAATGTGGCGTGTTGGTCAAACCTGGTTGCACCATAACTTGTGTTTTTGGTTCGATGATTCCAGAAGAATTATCTGATGCAAGGAAAGAAAATACATGGGGAAGAATTATCTTACGCAAGGAAAGAAAATACATGGGGACTTAAAAAAATATGGGAAACTTGATTATTTATGTATTGAACAAGAAAGACTTTTACAACAAAAGGAAGCATGCAGACATGTACAAATCTGGTACCACTTTTTGGATATTTTTTAAAACCACCCCACAATGTATGCTACAACTGTACCACCCGCAAACATGGCAGCCACAGAAACCCCACTCGCAATACTAAGCTGCGCCATCCCACTCAACCCATGCCCACTCGGACAACCCCCAGCAATACGAGATCCATACACAAGAAAAACTCCACCAAAAACCAAACGCGCCACCACCCCAGGACTATACACCAACACATCCACCACGGGTCTACCCCCGATCCCAGCCCCATACGTCAACCCTGACGTTACCGCTGAAACCAAACCCCCCACAATCACACCAACCGAAAACCGCAGTGTTGATCCAAGCCCAACAAACTCTTTATAAAACGGGGCATTCACTTCCCAGTTGCGGTCCACCGTCTTCACCAACAGATAGCCTACATAGGGAAACACTGAACTCGCGCCAATCACATTCTGTACAAGAACGACGGACGCGATTTGCGCGAGCCCGATTGCAAGACTCGCGCTGAAGGGACTCCACCCTGGAACCGTGAAATTGAATTCGACATCTTGTATTGATAGAAAGGGGTTCAGTAACACCGTTTCCGGCCTTCCCCGTGCGAAAGTCAATCAGCAGGTCTTGGTATACATCAACACGCCATGGAATCTGTGTGGTTCCGTACCACAAAAGAGGGAACCCAATCGCTGAAATCACAAACGCGAGTATCAAAGCCGGGATCTTGGTAACCCCATCCAACGTTGCAATTGCACTCTTTGCGCCAAACTTTGCAGCCACCCGCGTTGTAATTAGATTGTGTAGGTACCCGTACGTGACGGATCCAATCAGGGTTCCCGCGAGAGTGTATGGGGTTGTTGGGACGCCTGTTCCGATTTGGACGAGAACTGTTCCGGGGCAGGCGCCGCTGAGGGACATTCCGAAGCCGACAAAAAGGCCTCCGAGGATGTTGTTTCCGTAGCCGAGGAGCCAGTTTTTGGAGTCGAGGAGGGAGAGAGGGGGTTTGGGGTTTCGTTTGTAGAGGCCAAACTTTTCGAGGATTGCAATGGCGATTCTTTTTTTTGAAGGGATTATTAGTTTATATAACTACAACAACGGTCTTTTAAAAGAATAATGGCTTCTTACAATCCAGTGAGTGTTGCTCCCAAAAACACAATCAGCATTGTCAGTTGGGTCCACCTCATTTGCCCTACAATCAGTGATGGAAGGTATACTTTGGACTTTTCAAGGGCAAAGCCAAACAAGAAACCAACAACCAAATGGTTGATCCATGTCCAAATGGTTTCAAGCACAGTTCTTATCTGAGGCGGCTTTGCGCTTTTCATTCTGATGATGTTGGGGGAGAAGTTATTTCTGACGTTGCTTGGCATTTTATCAAAGTCTCTGATATCCTGCGTTGCTGTGCAAATGAACGGGGGAGGAAGGAGGCCAGTTGGTTATCTTATTTGTACCTTTTCAAGCCTTTCACAAGCGTTTTGCACGGATTTTCGCACATGTCATTGCGTCATTTTTTCTGTTGAATAAGCTGAAGAATATGAGTCACACAAAAATTTTTTTTCCATATCTGCGTTGGATAACTTGAACCAGTTTTTATTGACATTCATGATATCAAGAGATGCACAACTCCAGAAGGCGTTAAAACACCGAAATTCGTGATGAGAGACGTAACAAGTTGTGGAGGCGTGTAGTCAACGTGGTGAGCTGAAACAAAGGAATAGTTGGAGGCGCCTTCAACGTCCTGGTCAATCTTGTGTTCTTGAAGCTCCACGTCGGTTTGGGAGAGAGGGAACATGTGTAAGAATTTATGTCTGAAGAAACAGAGAAGGTGTGTAAGAAAAATAATTTCAAACATGAAAAAAAAAACATACGTCTCTGTCACTGAGTAAAATGGTTTATGAGCTGCTTTGGCCACTAATGCAATTTGGTACGTTCCCATTTGGTTGATTAAGCCTCCGTTCTCGACGACAGCTTCGGCTCCAACCAGAACCATGTCTACCTTTTCCATCACAAAACCGACAGCAGAGTCTGGAATAAGTTTAACGGGTACACCCAGCTTTTTGAGGGCATCAACAGACTTTTGCCTATGTGAAGTGAATGTTGAGTACAGAAACACACAGGAAAAGAATACAAAGAAGAAAAAAAGCAACACAAACCCGTTATGTGACGGCCTACTCTCTGTAACAATGACTGAATATCTCCTGTTGAGTTTGGCAGCCCTTTCCAACAACACCATCACAACTCTCGAGAAGGAATGAATCAAAATAACGGCGCCGTCCTTGATCAGATTCACTCCAACAGTTGCAATCTTTTCCAGATTTTCACTGGCTTCTTTCACAAATTGAGTTTCAAACGCTGCGATCCGTTGTCGACACTCTGCTACACTCTCATCGTCCACGTATTTGAGTTGTCGCAAGAAAGCCTCACTTCCTATTTTGATTGATGCATTAAGAAAGAGTTGTTTGATGGGCGTAACGCCATCAAAAAAAAAACCTGCAATGACTGAGTAGTTTTTTGGAGCACTGTTTTCCAGTTCCGCAGAGGCAACCAGAAGCTTCTTTGTCAGTTCACTCATTGTCGAAGCTTCCATATTAGCCACTGTTTTTGCCAATACCTTGGAAATGTTCCAAGAGTTTGGAGGACAAGCAATTGTCAGTGACATCATCACTCAACTTCACAAAAGAAAAACGATGACGACCCCACACCTTGACGGCAGCAACTGGAAGACTCATTTCTGGGTTTTGACGAATAAGGTCATCCAAGTGGGAGCGAATGGTTGGCTTTTCTGTTTTCGCACTTTCGGTCCTTTTTCTGGTCATTATTGTATTTTATTTATTTTTTATTTATTTAATTTTACTTTTTTCCAGTGATTTAAAAAAGAACCCAATCAAACAACTCTCTACTTATTATTCAGCACATCAAACAGCGAGTAAAGTGAGAGACCACGATGCAGGCACTGTACACGGGCCGGTCCAACTGCAGCACGACTGGCGGCATTGTGCAGACGCGGCGCCGGTTTGTCCCCGCAGCCGATTGCTTCAACCAGACGTTTCCGTGCCTCGGCGGCCCGTTTCTCGCCGAGCGGCGCTGCGTGGCGCTGCCGTCTTTTTCGCCGCAATTTTCCGCGATTGCGACCCCTCCCGGGAAAGACGACTTTGACGAAAGCGCGCTCGGACCGGCGTTTGTGCGGCGAACGCGCTGCGAACGGAAACTCGACCGACAGCGACGCGTTCCTTGCGGACCGCTGCGTGTTTTGGGCGCCGGCGCGCCAGGCGCTGCTGTCGCTGTCGCGGCAAAAAGACCGCATCGCCGTGGCGCTTTTCGCCGACGCCGGCGCGCTGTGCGGCGCCGAGACCGAAATCGCCGCGCTGCGCTTCAGCGTCGCGCGGGGCGCCTGCGATGCGGACGCCGCGTGGCGCTACGACTGGGTCGGCGCTCTGCCGCCGCTGGGTCCGGAGACGGAGTCTGCGCCGCCCGAGCCACCGAGGGACAGCAGCGTTTCGGGCGCCCTGGTTGGCGGCATTGCCGCAGGAACGGTTGCGTTTATCGTGCTGGTCGTCGTGGCTTTCATGGTGCTTCGGCGCCACTTTGCCAAAACAACAAAGGTAAAAAGTCTGTTTTGTTTACTTTTCAGGGAAAAGCTATTTATACAATTTTCAATTACATAGAATGGAGGGGAGAGATTTGATGCTACAACCACCCTCCTCTTCCTCCGCCTCCGCATCCACAATGCACATGAACGCATCCTCCATATCTTCCTCATCAGCTCCTCCCTCCTTCACCGCAACTCCTCATCCTCGCACAAACTCATCGGACGCCACAAGCACACTGCGAGATGGTCGAACTGTTTCTGTCACTGCAACAACAACAACCAACAACAACACCAATTCCGTAACCGCTACTGACGAAAAGTCAAAAGCTGCTTATAGCGATGCATCCAACTTATTCCACGACATTATCGCTTTGACAGATAACCACCACTACCCACACCGTACCACTGCTCCCAATACAGACTTTGTCAATGAGAAACTTTTGTTCCATCAATTGAATAGTGCAACCGACAGCACTACTATTGCTAGCACTACTATTGCGGATTCCAACAACAGTACTCACACTTCAAGTTCATATGATCAAAAAACAAAGAATGGCGACGGGTTATTCTTATTCGATGCCATCAACTCAGCTGCTACTACGCAGTACCCAACAAAATCTGGAAATAATGATGAAAAGAATAGCGCGTTTATTTGATGGCATCAGTCAGGTTGTGGATCAAGCCACCAAAAGAAAAAAAGATTATGATGATGGAAGAGGAAACGCTGTACCAGAAGAGACAACAACAACTACGAAAGTTCTTTATGGTCCCTTGAATGATATGATTGATGGAGTTTCGCCATACCGATAATACTGTTTGGACCGGTTTCTGATTTGCTTACCACGACAGAAAATGAAAAAAAGAAATCAACATGCAGGGAAGAACGCATGTTTGATGCAATGGGTGATTTGGCTGCTGGAAACAATGAGGATGAACCAACCAAAGACAATTCTACTGCTCCGGTAGCAGCACCATTGGATCCGCCCTTACATATGAATAATGAAACTTCTAGTTTAGTATCTTGGACAATCCAGGATGTTGCGGAATGGGTCCTCATGAATGGTGGTAGCGATGTGGAAGCGGCGAATGTCCATGGTAATGCTTTTATTCTTTGCCGCTTTCTTCTATTTCATTTTTTTCAAAACAAAATCATCACAAAGCCCACCGCATTGATGGTGAAGTGATTATGGCTGTATCAATCAACGAGTTGATTCAAGCCATCACTCACGGAAGCCCACGACGAAATCCCGAAGAATTACGTGAAGCCCTGTTACGTCTAAAGGATTCCCAGCTTCCATCATACGACCAGTTTTTGCAGTCGTCGTGAATAACATTTAAACATTACTAATAATTTTTTTCCATCATCTTTATTATATTTATTTAAATTAGTCTGCTATTTATTTATTAAAAAAAACTACATAAATCCATAAAATGCCTCAACAAAGCACTGATCCAGTGACGATCGTCGTGTCTCTTGTCATTTTGTTCTTTGTTTTTCGATATCTTCTAGGTAAAAACAGTTCCTTTGGGCGGAAATTGATTTACAATCCTAATCAACACGCAACGATCCAAAAACAACAACAACCAAACAGCTTCCCAAACCAATGAATCACCGAATGGATCACGACAAGCCGGCACCGCCGCTGGAAGCCAAGCAGCCGCCGCCGGAACTGGAAGAAGGCCAAGGAGGCAGGTGGCAGTGTCTCAAGCAAAGGTAAAAAAAGATGATCACCACCAAACCCATCAAGAACTCCCTTCCCCTAATCTTTTTGGGGGATTATCCCTTTTTTTTTTGTTTGGCGTGTTGAAATGTAGGTGGACGCAGTACTCAACATGTTCCCAAACTACTCCCGCGACGTGATTGAACAAGATCTAGCTCGATCCGGTGGAAACGTTGAACAAACTATTGAAAATATTCTTTCTGGTGTTTTGGTTCGTTTTTTTTTTTAATTTTTAAAATTACTTCTGTCACTCACTGACTTGTGTTAAAAAAAAAAAGCCTCCACCGCCTCCCCCTCCAGTTGAACCATCCTCCAATGCATCCTCCTCCTCTTCTTCCCCATCGACTCCATCCGCGTTTACTCCGTCCCCGTACCTGACCCCCAAAGTCCTGGACCCTTCAACACCGACCACGGAACCTCCCAAAGTATGGGAACAGACATCAGCGGGCCGTGAAGCGAATTTGAGGGCGAGAAAAGAACATATGGTTCGATTGGCGCGGGAAAGGATGGAGAAGGCGGCGGCGGCAGCAGCCACAACTTCTGCGGGCGGTGTGGGTAATGGAGAAAGTGGGAATAGTACTGCCGCTGCAACTCAGTAGCCGGGATGCAAAATTATTGGGGGAGTTATTTACCTCTCTTTTTTTAGAGGTAAATAAATTATGAGAGATGTTGACGCCGAGAATGTGTAGCTGAGAATATTGAGAAAATTTCTTGAATTTTTGGTTCACGATTGAATAAGACTTGTCCTATACATATAATTAGATCTTTTTTATTTTACTTTATAATTACATGTGTTTTTTTAAAGAGTGAAGTTAACAAGTTAAATATGATGTGATAATGATTGTGTATGAAAAAATCGATAAGACACGTAGATTAGGGTTAACCTTTAGATTATTGACAGCCAAAAAAAAAAACACACATTCACAAAATGTCACACGCCGCCTTCCGCCTATTTACATTACAAGAGCTATCCGAATTCAATGGCACAGATCCGTCGAAACCGATATATCTTGCCTTGAAAAACGTTGTCTACGATGTCTCTGCGAAACCGCAACTTTATGGGCCTGGAGGAGAATGTCATGTGTTTGCAGGCAAGGTTCGTAAAAACAAATTGATTCTCATCCTTGATTGATCGCTGATCTTTATGTGTGTTCAAAAAAAAAAAAGGATGCGTCTGTGGCTTACGGATTCTCTGCAAAAGGCAATAAATCAAAACTAAAAAGTTCTGATTTCAATGCGGATTATTCAAAAGCAAAACTGAGCGAAGAAGAGGTAAAAAAACAATAGTTTGCGCTCATTCCATTCCCAAAAGTTTCCTTACAAAATTAATTCACACACGGCAAGCACAGAAGGAAGCATTGGAGAATTGGGTGTCTTATTATGAAGCAGCATACCAAATCGTTGGTCGTGTTGAACGAAAGTAAAAGAAAAAAAAGTTATCCAAGAAATTGGTCAATCAACTCCTGCAAACCAAAAGAAAAAAAAAGCATCTTTAGAAACAAAAAACACACTCAATACATAGGGGTGTCAATTAATTTTTTTTGTTAAACGCACCTGCTTTCTTTTGCGAACAATCCACGCTTCCACTTCACTCAATGTCGGAATTGAATCATCTACATATTTGTACACGTTTTTGGATTCTTCAAATCGGGATGACGGATCTTCCTCCTCCTCCTCATTATTATTATTATCCTCATCCATGGCTTCAGGATCTGTTGATGGGAATCCAGCTGAAGAGTCGAAGGCTTTTGCTGCCGTATACACTGCGATTTTTGATGAGTTGGCTTTGAGGGGTTTTTTTTTTCAAAAGAGCCGTTCATTGCTCACTTCTTTGCCGGAGTTTGGCTTCATATGCCAACAATCGTCCATCATCTTCATCTCTGTATCCGTAATAATCAGCGTCTACCGCTTTATGCATTTCTGATCTTGACTTTGCGGAATCTTCAGCCGTTACTTTATTTTTTGGAAAAATAATGGATTAGTATTGAATGCGTGATGAATCGGAACGGATGTAAAGAATTATTCGGTGCATTGGTAGAAGAAACTAGACCTAAAGAAAACAACAAAACACACCTTTTTGGGATTCAAACAACTCCTTTACACCAGGAAGATCTTTGGCACGACCAAAATATCTGTGTATTTATCCTTCCTTTTAAGCCATGTGTGTTGTTTTTTTTCCGCAGTTCAGTTCCAAACCTGTATCCTCGACTGCCTGGCACTTCTTTCCCTTCCGCATCAAGCACTCTCGAAGATCCTCTCTGGAATAGGGAAAAAAAATGGAATAACAGTCAATGAAGGTGTTTGTTTTGAAAGGCAACAGAAAACTCCTCTCATACCCGATAGTCAGGTCCGCCCAGTTCCTTGATTCGGTACTCCCAATGGCGCTTGTCGCGAAACAGTTTGTTTATTTTGTCGTTCAGGTCTCTGACCTGGTACTCGGTCAACCCGGCTGTGTTTGTGGTGTGTAAGGCACTACGAAAGCAAAACAACAGCCAACTCACGGTCTTGGATCTTGCTCACTTTGCGCGAGATTTCCCTGATAATGTCCCCACGCCACCTGTCTGCCTCTCTGACTGTCGTGACTCTGGCTGAGTTTGTTGGCCGCCGCTCTTGCTTTATTCCGATTCCGAGTTCGGCATTCTGCGCCTCGCGGAAGCGGTACAGCATCGACTGCGCCTTTTCTTCGTTTCGCGCCTGTGAAGCGGTGTAAGGCGGTGGGTGTTCATTGGTCGACAAGTCACCATTTCTTTGGATTTGTTTTAAAGACGTTTAATTCAGCTGCTCTTCTTCTCGCCGCCCCATCCGCCAAAGAAGCCCATCGTGCTGCTCGGCCGCTTAGGCACCCCATTGCCAATCCCCGCGTCTGCTGGCGATGCTGCCGGCGCAGTGACACTTCCTGCTATGTCTTCCGCACTTGCAGCACCACTGCCGGGCTGCGGCGTTCCTGTCCCTGCTTCCTTAATCAAGAAGGAAATCCAAAGATCCGTGAAGCTTTCTCCAGCAACACCACCACCCGCGCCAGTCCGGGCTTCTCAACCCCCTTCCATCACCACCCCCACCACCTGCTCCAGACCCTCCAACCTTTCTCAAGAGTCCAATCTTGACTTTATCTTCATCCGATAATTTCAACACTGACGCAATCACAGTCAGCATTTCAAAACGCTTGGAATCCCCACGCGGCGCTGATAGGAAGGAAACAACGAGATTTGAAACAAGTCGTCTGTCGACTTGATTTTCAGCGCTTGCGGCTCGACGGATTGCTTCAGAGAGGTATGTTTCAAGTGATATTACGCGGCCTCGCAGCTTTCCGATTTCTGCATTCTTTTCTTGGAGTTGAATTTGTGTTTCGGCTGCATTCGGGAGAGACGTTTGATCGATTTCAGAGAGTTGGAGTTCTGCCTGTTCGGCACGGGTTCGATATTCTTGAAGGGATTTTGTGGCGGTTGCGAGCTGCTTTGAGATTGTTTCAATTGCAAGTTCAATCTCTGCTTGTTTTGCTAAATAAAAAAAGAAGCAGAAGACATTATTAACAGGGGAATGAACAGTCGAAACCACCCAGACTGAAGGACAAAAAACAACTCACAAGCTTGAAACTCCTCCAACACGCCTTGCAGGTTATTCAAACTGACCAAATCTCTTTCCCTATTCCGAATCGCCTCCTCCAACAACATTTTTGCTTCCATTGCTTCATTCTGCGCCTCCATTGCATTCTCTTGGGCAATTTGGATGGCAGCTCCACCTTCCGACGCCATGCTTTCCCAGTTTTCGCGTTCGCGTTCTAGGGAATCCAGTTGCATTTTGTATTCATCGCACGTTCCTTGGATTCGAAGGAGATCTTGGGTATAGATTTCTTCGGATTCAGCCATATGGTGTTGTAAAGCTTGAAGCTTTTTGCTGAGTTTTTCATTTTCGAGGGAGAGGGATGTGAATTTGGTCCTGTAACTCTGCGACTTCATCTTCTGAGTGGCGGAGTGGGCGTTTGTTGTAGGCTGAGGATGCGGTTTGTTGCTGTTGTTGTATGGCTGTCGTTAGTTCGGAGATTTCCGTCTTGAGAAGAGACTTTTCGTCATTCAAATTGGCGATTTGTTGTGTGAGTTGTTCAACGTGGGCGCGAAGTGATTTGTTGGAATCCTTGAAATCGACAACGAGTCAGAAGAGACAAGCAATGATTGAATCCAAAAAAGAAAAAAAAAGAAACGAGAGAAAAAATACCATTTCTTCTTGCAGCTTAGGAGCAACGGTGTTCTTGAAAGTTTTAAGTTTATCCATCAAGATGGCGTACTCTCCAGATACTTTATCTTTCTCTTCAGTGACAGCAGTCAGCTGGTTTTGCAACTCATGCAACGTGCGATTCTTGTCTTCCAGCTCCATATTTAAATCCACCATAATTTGCTCGTATTCTAGAGAAAATCAACGATCATTTCAATTTGAAATTTGAATTCATGTGTTTTGGCCAAAAGATAAAGTTTACCTGACTTAACGGTGTCAATTGCAGCACTATCCAAACTCCTCGCCTTGCCCCCAGCTGACGCAACCACAACAGCGTCCAATGCAAATTTGAATCGATTCAATCCACTCTTCAGACTCAACGGAATCAGATCAAATCCATCAACATCAACAATTCCGGAAACACCTCCTGTCTCCCTCGCCATTGGCAAAGCATCAACAAATTGTACCAGCACTTCCTGCATTTGATCCACAACTCCATCCAACTGAGCTCTCAAGGCGTCGAACTCGAGTTTCTCGGATATCGCGATCTGATTCGCGTGCTCCAGCTGTGACGTAACACTCGCCTGTGAAGCTTGGATACTCGTTAATTTCTGTTTCCAGTCGTTGCGATTTTGGATTCCAGGTTTGCGACGAGGGAGAACGAGGATTCGAGTTGAGACAAGAGAGAATCTCGCTCGGCTGTGATAGAAGCGAGGGCACTTGAAAGTTCCGCCTGTTTGAGCTACTCGATGCAGAGAGTGTTGTAGATTCCAGGCGTTCGATTTCCAATCGATTTGCTTCTGTGAGTTGCGACCGTTCCGTTTCAAAGGCGGCTTCCAATTCTGCTTTCATAGTCTCCAGATTTGTAATTGATTGTTCGACCTGGCGTTCCAAGTCATGGTTTTTCTGCATGACCTCAGACTTTTCCTCCATCAAGGTATCCAAGTCATTCGTGAGCTTCGCTGATAGTGGCGGAAAGCTCATCCACTTGGGCAGAGAGATCTCGACTCGCCTCAAGCGGTTTGCGCCAGCTTATCAGATTGCTTGTGCGCCTTCGCAGTGTAAATCACTGATTTGCCGCTCGAGGCCCTCCTTTTCAGTTTTGAGGGTTTGGATTTGAAGCTCCACTTCCAAGGAAATAGTTGTTGGTTGCCCAGTGGATTGGATATTGTCATCGGATCCTCCTCCCGAGCTGGTCGGGAATTCGCCCCATCCGTCCTTGTCATCTTTGGTGGTGGGTTGGGAATTCGAAGCAGCAGTGACCGCCGCCTCCAACTCCTGGTTCTGCTCCAATGCCTGTTGTAAAGAGGATTCCAGTCCCTGATCGCGCCTCCTGTGAATCTTTCAGGGACTTTAGGAGGTCCGTGTTGTGTGTTTGAAGATCCTCAATCTCGGATTTAAGGAATTCGAGCTCCTCTGTTAATGATTCGATTTCATTGCTGTCCTTGTTGTTGTTGTTGATGGAAGAGATTGGTGGTTGCTTCTGAATAGACTCTTGGAGCTGCTGGGAGAGCTCTGACTCCCGCTTCTGCGAATCGGTGAGAGAAGTTTGAGTCTGTTCGAGAGTTGCTTGGAGAGCTGTCAGTTGGGATTGAAGATTTATTATATCAGCCGGGTCTGCTGTCGTATCCTTCAATTGTTTTTGTAGCGACTGATTGAGTTCCAATGTTTGTTTTAATTTTGTTGCAAGTTTAGTAACTTTCTCCTGGGCCTGTTGCAGAGATTTTGCAGTCGCGGCGTGGGATTCCTTGACTGTTTCCAACTCGGCAGAATAATCAGATGATAATGACTGATGCTGTTGATTATCCATGGCTTCCTGTTTCAATGCGGCTACTTGAGCCTCGAGATCCGTCAATTGCGCTGTTGATTGAGTTAAACGGCTCTCAATCGATGATTTTTCACTGTTTAATCTGTTGACGACATCCTGATGAGTGGCCTTTTCGGATTCCAACTCAGACACGACAATTTTTAAACGATCCAAAGAATCCAAATAACCAGCTTCGGATTTCTTGAGCGAGTTTACTTGCTGCTGGAGAGAGTCCACTTCTTGATTCAATGCATTAAAATCAGCCGTGAGACTCGTTCGCTCCTTTTCCCACGCCAATTTACTGGAATTGAGTTCCATTTTTAAGGACGTGATTTCCGCTTCTGATTGTTGGAGTGATTCGGTCCAGGCAGATTGGTCAACCTCCTTTTGAGCCAAGAGGGACTCGTGCTTTGATTTGAGTGATTGCAGTTCCTGTTGAAGGATTGAATCATCTGAAGCAGGTACAGGATTGGACTGGGAGACGTCCCTTTCAGTAATTGTCCCTGCACAACAAAACACACGCACATACACACCTCGAGTTGCGCAACTTTTGCCTTCAAATTCCTATTCTCTTCAACGAGCGGCTTCAAATGCCCCACTGCCTTTGCTAGTTTCTCTTTCAAGGTTTGGTTTTGTTGTTCAAGAAGATCTGGGGCTGATGGAGTAGATGGAGATGATGGAGCATTTCGCAGAGACACTAGCTGAGATTCAAGTGCTTTAATGTGAGCGTCTCTTGCTTGTAGTTGATTTTTGAACTGTTTAAAAAAGGGGTGTAGGCGGTGAGTTGGCAGTTGCGAGAGAATTAGGTTGGCACATGTACCTCTGCCAGCATCTGAGCAGTATGATCATCTTAATTTCAAAAGTAAAAAGTACATCAAATGTGAGATAATGCGGGTGTTGACTGGGAAACGCAGAGTAGACTCCAACCTGTTGACCCATCAGTTTCTTCTTCACTCTGCCCAACTTGAGATACTTCGTTTACGATGGCAGACACGAGAGAAAAGCCCGAAGTCAGCGCACTGGAGCCGTTGGAAAACCAACTTGTTCCTTTCGACGCTTCGCTCATCGAATTAATTCCAATTTAATTCGAAATAAATCACAAAAATAAAATAAATAAATAACAATGTTTGCCGCCAATGCAGACTATGGCGTCCGTGCCGCGCCAGGAACAAAAGTATTCACTGTTCAAGAACTCGCTCAGTTCGATGGAAGCAGCGAAGACAAGCCAGTGTATCTCGCCATCAAGGGCACTGTGTACGATGTGACATCGGCCAGGAAGATGTACAGTGCAGGCAGTGGATACTCGGTCTTTGCGGGCAAGGTAAGAATCGTTTGCTGGCTGAGCGAGGGATTCTAACGCTGCTTGGGTTGAAGGATGCCTCAAAGGCGCTTGGGATGTCCAGCTTGAAACCGGCGGATTGCGTCGCAGACTACTCCTCTCTCAATGCTGAGCAGGTGATTGAAGATTTATTTCCTTCTTTGGGGGGTGTTAGGGAAGTGTGGTAAGAGAGTAGTGTTCTGACTACACTTGTATCGATCAACATAGATGGAAACTCTTGACAAATGGGCCGCCTTCTATCAGAAAAAATACGATATTGTCGGAACCGTTTCTAAGCAGTGATTGGGACTTTGTTTAATAAAGTATGCCGTTTACTTTATTGAACAAAAGGAAGAACCAATTGAATTTATGCTGTGAGATCAGTACAAAGATTACTTTGTCTAATCTCTGTTGGTTGACGATTTTCTATCTATCGGAGAATCGGAGTTTCAAAGCGCCAGATGCCGAAGTACCGCTTGACAGTCGCCCTGTCAAACTGAAACAAAAAAAGTACGATTGGCACGAACCCAAAATAATCCAAATCAGAATGAGGGCCGCTGTTCTTCTTCTCCTTGTTTGGTGCCACATCGTCCAGCTGGTTGCTGCCGCTGCTACTTATCAATACGTTGGATGCTTCACAGACAGCACCGCGCGTATTCTTCCAAATCTTTTTCGGGATGAGCAGAATATGACAGTGGATAGCTGTGCATCTTATGCCTCGGGTGCATCTTTGAGTTATTTTGGTGTGGAATATGGGTCTCAATGCATTGCTGGAAATTCTCTAGTTCCAAGTAGCGTTTCTTCTGGTTGTACTTATGGTTTGTATTTATACCACCAGTAGCGAGTACATATGCCGAAGGCGTGAAGTTCCTCTTGTAATTGTCCGCCGAAGGGTACCTCTACTTCTGTGCCAAATGTTTTCCCCCACCACATGTTAACAACTTTATTTTGAAAGTATGCAAGGGAAACGCTCTTCAAATTTGCGGAGGTTACTACGCAACAAGTGTTTATCAGTTTGATGGTTCTCCTTGCGTGCACGATAAATGCTCACTTGGAGTAAAACTCAAAAGTGGTTGTGATGCGTGTGTAACAAGAATTATTGCTGCCGATTCCTTTTGTGGCGTTTCCTCTTGGGACGCTGCATGTGTAGGGAAAGTCAAGTCCATTTGTGGGATTGTTTGTGGCTCCACGTCCACTACATCAACTACCTCGTCATCAACAAGTACATCATCTTCCACGTCGTCAACCAGCAGCACCAGCAGCAGTACATCAACAACATCAAGTACTTCCAGCACATCGACATCTACAACATCAACTTCCACTACTTCGTCAACTTCCACAACAACGGAAACTACAACAACGCAAACTACTACCACTTCAACATCTACATCTACAACTCAAACAACAACGACATCAACAACAACATCTCCGGTTCCCTGTGTGCATGATAAATGCAAGCCAGGAACTGCTCTTTCGGCAGATTGCGACCCTTGTGTTGCAAAAATTATTCAACGAGATGTTTATTGTGGTTCTACTGGCATGGGATACGATTTGTATAGGTAGAGTCAAGTCTGATTGTGGATTGACTTGCCCAACCACTACCACTTCAACAAAAACTACGACTACGACAACGCGAACAACTTCTACAAGCTCAAAAACCACAACGACACTGACGACAAGCACTTCTACTAGCTCCACATCCACATCTTCTTTCACAACCAGCACTTCCACAAGCACAACAACGTTAACAACAAGCACCACTACTAGCACCACCGCTACCACGTCAACGTCGACAACTACTTCGACGTCAAGCTCATCTACAACGAGTTCTTCTTCGACAACATCATTGACAACCAGTACAACTACTACATCAACTAGCACTTCGTCAACCACCACATCGGCAACAAGCTCTACATCTACAAGCTCTACAACCTCCTCGACATCATCTAGCAGCACATCAACAACAACGTCATCAACCAGCTCATCTTCCACAAGTTCGAGCACAACAACATCCACATCCTCGACAAGCACGACTTCAACGAGTTCATCGACAACCACCTCGTCCACGACATCCACGGCGTCCACAAGTTCCTCAACAACATCCTCCACGTCAACGAGTAGCACTTCTTCATCCACTTCCACATCTTCAACAAGCAGCACAAGCAGCACAAGCACTTCATCCTCTACGACGACAACGACAACCACGTCACCTTTCCCTGGCGCTGTTTATGTAGGATGTTTTGCTGACACACAGCCCCGTGTTCTCTCTGGTTCGGTATATACGTCTGATTATATGACACTCGAGAGTTGCGCTTACGAAGCCAGAAGATATGCCTATTTCGGTGTCGAATACGGGTCGCAGTGCTTCATGGGGAATTCTATTACCTCATCAAATCCATCCTTTGGTTGTAATATGCGTTGAGTACTCTTCTATTCTGTTTTAAATGGATTTTTGAATCTTAAATTTCCTTCTATTTTCCAGGATGTGGAGGAAACTCCGAACAAGTCTGTGGAGGGGTGTGGGCCGTCAATGTCTATCGATTTGGAACACCCACAACAACGACATCAACAACAACTACAATTACAGTACTCACATCAACAACGTTGACAACTACAACGACTACAACTATGCCATCGAATTCTGGAATAAGTTATCTTGGTTGCTTTGCAGATAGGTCGGAGCCTCGAATTTTGTCTTATCAGATTTACCAGAATGATGCCATGACAAAGGAATTATGCGCCGCAGAAGCTCTTCAAGGAGGTTATGAATACTTTGGTCTTGAATATGGTGTTCAATGCCAGATGGGGCACGGAATCTCGTCGTCTGTCCGATCCACTGGATGCAACCTTGGTACTGTTTTTTCATTCAGATTCGTAAAGTCATATGTAGTTAATATTTGTTTTCTTTTTGGGTAGCCTGCGGTGGGAATTCCGACCAAATTTGTGGTGGAGTTTGGGCAATCAATGTGTACAAATTTGGTGGGGGTGGTGATGAAGAGACAGCCTCAATTTCAACCACTACGCCCACAACTATGACTTCAACAACTTCATCTTCTACGACAACTAGCTCAACCACGTTGACTTCAACCACGTCAACTACGTCATCCACAGAAACTTCATCAACATCCACAACTTCGACGAGCACTTTGACAACATCTACAACCACAGAGACTACAAGCACAACAACGACATCAACGGAAACTACGTCGACATCTACTACTTCAACGAGCACTTTAACAACATCAACAACCGAGACAACAGGCACAACTACGACATCAATGGAAACTACGTCGACATCTACTACTTCAACAACCACCGATACAACAAGCACAACAACGACTTCAACGGCAACTACGTCGACATCTACTACTTCAACAAGCACTTTAACAACGGCCACAACGTCAACAACCACAGAGACTACAAGCACATTGACGACATCAACGGACACTACCACTACTTCGACAAGTACTTTAACTACGTCGACAACGTCAACAACCACAGAGACTACAAGCACATCGACAACAGAAACTACCTCGACATCTACTACTGCGACAAGTACTTTAACTACGTCGACAACTTCATCTACCGAGACAGCTCCAACTACAGAAACGACAACAACTACAGAAACTACATCAACATCCACAACTTTGACGAGCACGGTAACAACGTCAACATCCACGGAGACTACAAGTCCAACAACCACATCGACTGAAACTACCTCTACTACTTCCACAAGTACTACAACAACAGCAACTGAAACAATACCCTATGTTGCTCCTGGGACGTTTTACCTTGGTTGCTTTTCCGATGGGACACCTCGAATTTTATCTTACCAGATATATCAAAACGATGGCATGACAATTGACATGTGCGCAATTGAAGCTAGTCATTCAGGTTATAAATATTTTGGTGTTGAATACGGGGTTCAGTGTCAGATGGGACACACGCTTACCTCGTCCAACCCCTCCACCGCATGCAACATGAGTAAGTCTCTTCTTTAAAAGCTAAAGCCTTATTGCACAATTTTTTAACTTTTATTTTTGGTAGAATGTGGTGGTAATTCAGAACAGACTTGTGGTGGACCTTGGGCAATCAATATTTACGGGTTTGGTGAAAACCCCTCATCAACGGTAACAGCGACAAAACTAAGCGGAGGAGTAACATCTGCCGAGACTACTTCAATTTCTGTTTCGAACCCAACGAGTTCCATGGAAAGTGATTTGAAGAGTTCGACTGAGGCGACATTTTCGAATACCCAACCTATAGCATCTTCAACAACGCTCACCAAGACATATTCTTCAACGGCAAGTTCAACAGCGACAGCTGAAAGCACTTATTGCCCAACCGGTCCGGTACCACAGAATATCACTGTTTTCACCATGAACGGCGTCAAATACCTAATTATACAGAAGGTGAAACAAAAAATCGTGTGTTGTGCATTGTTTACTTACAAAGGCTACCATAAAATAGTATGAGAACTGTGTGGCTTTCCGTAGCAGTGGAAAGACTCGATATGCCCCAGCAACTTGTAGCGCTGGAAAATGTAAAATTGCTATGAGAATTTCGTATATTTACACAACTGAGCGGACGGTAATTTTCGCAGATTCCGTTGCTTACAATCAAGTGTACTCGATTCTTTCAACAGATCGTTGTGGCAATGACGCACCCGCTGCATGTGGAAACGTGATTGAATATCCACCTCTTCCATGCCTTGCGGATGCTCCCAAAAAGGGGGACATCTTGACCATGTATTACGGTGGACAGTATCCAACCACCGTGATGAACTCCAATCCACAATATCCCGCCCTGACTGATGCGGTACGCGTTTATCTAAACTTTGTTTCGGTGTTTTTAATGACCAACTGAAAATCATATTCAGTACTGCCAGTGCGTTCCAGTTAGCCAAAGCGGCCAAGTGACGTTTGTGCCGTGGACGAAAAACAGTACGGGAAACTATATCATTGAGTATAACAACACTTTCAGAAATTGCAGCATGGACGGTTCCCCAATTATTCGACCTGGTGCATCGTTCCCAGGAATAACAGCACTCAATCCACCACCGCAGTGTCTTTCTCTTTCAAACATTGGACAAATGATTTCATCATCAATTCCGCAATTATAAATACAGCTTGAAATAATTAATGCCCTTTTTATTTGGTATCGCCACGGCAATTCGATTTTAAAACTTTCCTTCAATAGTTCTGCATGTTGGCATGCCGTCCAGTGCCGATAATAATCGTAAGTTTGTTTGTTCAAATGCTACAAGCGGGCATCAGAGCGGGCATCCAATTATATCAAACCCTCGTTTGCACACAGGCGTGTGATGCGGGATGTGAACGAAAAATTGAGAAAAATGTTTCCCCCTCGCATCAAAGTTTCGATCGATGTCCCCCGCAAAGGGCGGCCGTTTACGCTGGCGGAGCTTGCTTGCTACAATGGTGCGGACCACGATCTAGCAAAGCCGGTGCTGGTTGCCCTCAAGGGAATTGTGTATGATGTCTCCTCCAGCCGGGAGTTGTATGCTCCGGGAGGCCAATTGCATGTGTTTGCCGGGAAGGTTTGTCGAGCAGCGAATGGAGCAGCTGATGATGAAACTTATCATATGAATGCTAGGAATCATCAAAGGCCGTTGCCTTATCGGTCAAGGGCGGCTTGAGTGAATTGGTTAGTGGCAGTGCGGCAAAGGAAGGCGGGAGTCCAGTTCTTGGGGACGAACAAGTTGAGTTTCCTCCTTTGTTAGTCGGGCTTCTAACGTTTTGCTGCAAGCTTGAGGTTTTGGAGAATTGGGTGGCCTTCTACGAGTTGATGTACAAAGAAGTGGGATACATCGTCACTAAATGAGACCCCAGGATACCCTCATTCTGTTTATACTGTATAATAAAGTATCAAATATATTATTGTAACTTACATCGTGCATATCCATCACACCGCTTCATCGTCTACCATATCCACCACCCCCACCACGACGATAATCACGATCGTAACCACCCCCACCTCTGCGACTATCTCTATCGTTCCATCCTCTGCCTCCATCTCGCCGGTCCCCTCCATAGTCTCCACCCCTAGAGTCCCGGCCACTGTGTTCGTCTCTTCTCCCACTGCCACCCCATCCTCCTCCTTGCGATCGGTCTCCATAGTCACCGCGACCACCTCCCACATTGCCAGAACCACTTCCGGCACTTCCAACGCGATCGCTGCCGCCATTCCGCTCTTCACGCATCCGTGTTTCCCAATCCTTGGCCCATTCTCTCAACTTCTTGTAGCCCACATGCTGTTTACCTGTAATATGATCTTGCATGCGCTTGTGTGGAGTCATTGTACACCAAAGTAGCTGAGCAAATATCGCAAATCACCAAGCGCCGATTGTTAACAGACTAAAGAAACAGCGGAAAAAGAGATAAATCAATACAACCAGCCTGGGCAAACAAAGAAAGAGAACTAATCAAACTAACGTTCTTGATGGCATCGACATTCATCTTGAGCAGTTCAACAGAACCCCATAAATCAATCGCTCGATCCACTAACCCCTTTTCCCCCATTTCTTGCATTTGCTTGAGACAATCTTTGATTTGCCCTTCAATCATTGCAAGCCGCTCCTCCTTCTCATCTCCAAGAGCATCGTTGGAGGGAGCCCCTGGAACATCGTCCACCTGCACTTTGTCCTTTTGACGCCGAATCATTCGGTCCATTTCAGATATAAGTCTGGAACACAGAACATAGAAGGATTGCTCATGCCCGAGTTTGTATCTGTCAGACGAATGCCTGATAGCTGCGCGCGCAATCCAAACAAAAACAATATCAGGTTAATGCAAAAAGATAATAAAGGGCAAATGATGAAGAGGGACGTACGCTTTGCACCAGCTTTTCATCGTGTATCTTCTTGTCACAAAGGCCAATATCACACTTTGTATTTGTAAAGAGGTCGTAGGGACAGAAGCCGCATGCCAGCATATAAGGACACATTTGGGGGTCCGAATATGTCTTTGTTGTTCCCAGCAACGGGTTCATTAGTTCCTCGAGCAGTTTGCGTTGGAAGTCCATTTTAAGCAAAAAGTGAATAAATATTAAAAAATTAAAACAATCACTCTATAAAAAATGAACGAAACTTAAAAAAAAAAATTGAAAAATCAACCAGAAGTTTTATGGGCAGTTTGGACCGTCTTTACATTGAGAGAACCGTCAGGAGTGACTGCAATATCTTTTGAATCTTTATCGGTATCAAGCGTGTCAATCATTCTGGCAGCATCAGGATTAAACACGCAAATCCAGAGCTTCACAGAAACAAGCAAAGCAACAGTCATTATTGTTGGAACAAGAATGGCGACAGCCGCTACCACAATCCGACACATTTGAGTCCACGATCGCAAATTCGACCAACGCGTTCAAAAGCGCACTGAACAAGAACCAGTTGTACGTCGCAAATCCCAAGAACTTTGATTCATTGTAGACACTTGGAACGTTTCTGATTTGAAATGCCATGAATGCAGCAAAGAAAATCACAACGATCCTAATCACAGTGATCAAGATTCCAAAAGTGGAAGTCAAGTTACATCGTTGAGTCACGGCTTGTTCTCCTGTAATCATGACAATGGGATCTGGCGATGTAACCATGAACCAGGCCACCAAAAAGAGAATCATGAGGGTACAGCCTATGATGACATAACCTGTCAACACGTTGTCGCTTACAAAGACGGCAATATTGAGCTTTGATTTTTGGGACCTCTTGTTGTCGAAAAGAACTTGGATACGGACTGATTTCACACATAGAGCACCAAAAATTAAAGCGAATCCAATGTTATCAAGAACAGCAGCAACTTTGCAAGAGAGTTGGAAAGTCGATATTTGAACAATCAGTGACGCTAAACAGAGAACACAGCCAGCACAGGCTAAAACTAGGAATCGGATACTATTGGACCTCATTAACTTCAACGTTCTGTATTTCTTTTTTTTGGCGTATTACTTTCAACAGAATCACATTCACAAATGCACACAGGACTCACCATTAATCCAGCCATATTCAAAGCAACAAATAGAGTCGCCACAATAGCGGCACCAGCTATTCCACTACGATATGACTGCGCCGTATTCCTAATTGGAACAGCATATATTCGAAACAGTGTATAACATTTGTGTGTCTGCATCACAAGTAACAACAGTCATCCCAAAGCTAGGCCATACTGCATTTGGAGCAAGATCCAAACTGGTATAAAACCCAGAAACTTGAATTTTAAACTCCCCAGCTTCTGGGATTCTTAAACCCGTGAACCAAACACTGTTTGTCTTTTCATCCAAAATCGCCTTCAAGTTTTCCCCTTCGATTGTAGCATTATGAGCGACTTCCGAAACGAGTACAATGACAGGATTCCACATGTTGGCTGGAACCGAGTTTCCGAAAACGTCCACGGCGTATACACTGAATGTTGGGATCTTGGATGCAAAGTTGATTGTCATGTTGTTGAACGAGGTCACATTGGCAATGTTGAGGCTTGAAGCGCGACCTCTGAGTTTAACGTTAGACATTCCTGAAAATGTCCCTGCTGCGAGAAAGTGCAGCGATACTTCGGTAAACTCGATATATATGGTTCCGAATAGTTTCGATCCATCAAAGTCTTTTGGACGTGTAATGTCACCACCTAATAATGAGCTTAACACAGTGCTTTGTTTTGGTAGGAATATTTGTACCTAAAATTGTGTAGACAGCAGCCAAGTCACCAGTTTGCGCACTGTTATCCTTCATTTGCACATCGTTGCCTGAAAGTTCTACAGTTGCCAGGCTGTCGTAATAGAAAGCGCCTCCGGCAGTCCCAGCCTTGTTTCCTGATAATTGTACAGGTCCTTGGATTTTAAATGTAGTTCCTTCTCCTGATCCAAAGAAGGCACCGCCATATCTAGTCGCTTTGTTGTTCAGGAGTTGGGAATTGTTGGAGATGAAGACGTTTTCTCCACCGACTGCGATAATCGCCCCGCCATCGCCTCGGGCCGTGTTATCAGAAATAATGGCATTGTTAACTATGAATGTTCCACCAGATGCACCGTAATAGGCCGCGCCATTGATTGACGCTGTACAGCTAAGACGCAAGTTGTAGTTTTAGAACACAAATATAGAGAAGGAAAAGGAAGCAACAAAGGTTAACGAACTTGATAATTTGAGATCCTCCTAAAACAGATATTGTCGATTGCCCTTCGTTCTTGAGAGCCGCGCCCAGCGGAGCGATAGCATTCCTGATGACCGTTCCTTGATCTAATACAACTACCGCACTCCCCGTTCCTAAAATAGCGCCTGCCATTGAGTTAACTGCCTGTGCGTCCAAGACCAGGGTTCCGTAGAGGTACATGGAAGAAAAACTCTGAACAACTGCTAGACCGCCAAATCCTCGCGGACTGTAGCAGTGATTGAAAGTACAATTGTAGCAAGTAGTTGCACAGTTTCCGTACGAATAGAAGCAACCGCCTTGTCCGTCAGCATATGAGTCTTTGATACGGAGACTGGTTCCAGTGAAGGAACTCATATGGTTCAAGAAAACAACGGATCCAGCGACAGCTACAGAATTCAATTCATGAGAATTTAAGTTAGCTTAAAGAAAGAGTTGCGAATGATATACCATGAGCATTGACAACTTCCGCATCCTTCAAGAACATTTTGGAGTTCATGTCAATAACCCAGCAGGCACCCCAAACAGCATTATTGTTCACACAGCTTCCTCCGTTCCAATTGAGAAGTGGAAGTGAAAGAAACGTATGCTGTTCCGCCTACCTGACTTGGTCATCTGGGAATAAAAAATAAAGTTGACGAGTAAGTCCTTGTTCTCGCTTCTATTAGTTCTTCTTACCGCAGTTGTAGCTACTGCAGTTGTTACACGTGACTGTGGCAGTGTGTTGAATCAACAAATCGCCACCTCCAAGTGAGTTGGGAGCCACAGCAGAGTTGGAGTTAAACATGATATTATTCAACGTGACTGTCGACGCGTCAATATAAACAGCACCACCATTATCTGCCGTCAGGTTCGAGAATTTTGCGTTGCTAACATAAGGTTAAGTGGTTAAATCAAGGTAAACTCCAGTTGCAGCTATCTGAGGTACAAACTTGATCGTCACTTTAGCCCCTGCAAGAATCTGAACAGCAGTTCCAGCTCCATAGCCTTTCGCCAATCCGGAATCGCGAAAGTGAACGTTGGAGATGAGTCCAGTTGTATTTGTACCCGAAAACACGAAAGGAGGGCAATTGTACAACACGCAGTTTTCAAGGACATAATTGGTTCCTGGAGGTACAAAAAAGGCTGTAAATGTAGAATCACAGCGGAGTTCTCCAGCAGGACCGCAGCTTGTGAAAACGACAGCTGAAGCGAGCTTTATATTTTATTTTTTTTGGTAATCAGAAAATTCCGTTTCCTGCACCCTTCGCGCGTCTTTTTCTTTTTGTCTAATATTAAACTGAAGCGTACCTGAGAAACGACGCAGAGTACAGTCAGGAAGAAGCGTCTCCGATAGGCAGGGGTGTTTTCCATGTCTTGTGTCTGAACTTTTGATTTCACTTCAGATTTGCATGAACATCAAAGACAATAAGGAGACAATAGA
This sequence comes from Obelidium mucronatum, assembly GCA_025765595.1. Lineage (NCBI taxonomy): Eukaryota > Fungi > Chytridiomycota > Chytridiomycetes > Chytridiales > Chytriomycetaceae > Obelidium > Obelidium mucronatum. Next base: position 143,055 of record JAIVFH010000040.1, read on the forward strand.
CAGATAAACAGAGAAAGTGCAGTCTGGACCCTATGGAATCTTATCAATTCATACAGATTTTTAACTGTTTTTAAACTGTTTTTATAGTTATCTATGTCCCAGTCAATACCAACAAGCACCCGCCGAGCCCGATCCATCAGTCCACTACGAACAACTGTAAACAGTTATTCCCCTGCAAACCAAGGAAGACACTTCCGATCGCACTCTCTGGATGGCCACAGGCCTAGAAACACGCCACCCACCACTCAGAATTCAAACGCATCGCTTTCTTTGCCAGCGAATGCTTCTTCTTCAGCAAGAAAACCGCCACATGACCCCCTGCGGCCTTTTACATTCAAATATCCCGTCTCGCTTCCTGGCGTGATGAAGTCGCTAGCGACCCGAAAATACAAACGATGGACAGGCATTCTCCCTCAAAAAGTGGATTATCCTAAGCGACGCCGCTTAGATCCTGATGAAGATGACGAGGTTGATGAGGAGCAAGAGGATGAGGCGCAAATATCCAATGTAAGGGACGAACGTGTCAAAGGAAAGCTTCGAATGGAATACTTCAGCGCCGATGACGACAATGTTCAACGGAATACAAGGCAAGGTTTTCAGCGTATGTCTACTGTGGAGACATTTGGAGATTGGACGAGCGTGTTTAAAAGTAACGCTCAACCGCCTTCATCCCCGAGTCGCAAAATTCCACGGTTGTTAGGAATAGTGGCCCACGGTTGTTAGGAAATAGTGGCGGCAAAGTTTATGATAGGACGCTAGGTGTTCAAGATGAAGATAACGAAGATGAGTATGATGAAGATAGTGGTTGGGTAAATATTGGGCTTCCTTCAGCCCTGGACCAAGACTTTGAGGATGATGACGAAGATCTTGAAGATTACGCGTTAGAAGGAGAAGTCGATATAACCGAAGCGATTCGTTATTATCAGGAGGTTCTTTCGCAGGCTCCACAATAAAACCCACCAACCCAACACACTAAGTACTGACAATTACTGGCGCAATCCACCAATCATGTTTTTCGATCAACTAATGAATTCCTTATATATACAATGCTAATTCCGATTGAATACGTAAAGCGTGGTTTTGTTAAAATACTGTATTCTTTTATTCTTTACCATTATTCTCAACCCCATCTTCAACCACCGAGTCTTCAACACGCTTCTTTTTGCTCTTTGGCTTCTTGGCCTTCTTGTGTTTCTTCCGCTTCTCCCCACCAATTTCTTCCCCACCTGCAATCACCGCTTCAACTGCTTCAATACTTTCACCAGTTCCATCAACATCCATCATCGAAACCCTCTCCCCTTCTCTTCCATGTCCCACATCCGACTTGTCAACACCATCCCAATTCGTCTTCTTGCTACTATGATGAAACTTTGGCGGTTTCTTTGTGTACACAGGTGACGAAAAAGCAGCCATCCCCAAAAGCTCTCTGTCTTCCGACACACGGTGCCTCTTGGCCCGGACTTGTTGGTCTGGAAACACGGTATACTCGTTCCGCAAGTAAAGTGCATTGTCGCCGCCGGCTTCGATGTATAAGGGTGTGGTTTTGATGTATTCTTGAACGGACCATGGTTTCTGGGGGTTGGATTTTGTAGCCGCGGAATGCGATTCGAGCATGCTTTTTAAATATGACACGGTGGAGAGAAGAGCTATAATACAAGTATAGGCGAGAAATAAATTTAAAACGAGGAATATTCAGGAGAAAGAAAAAAAAAACGAGGGTGGTTTGCATATTGAATACATAAAACAAATGAATAAAAAAAAGAACACATACTTGTATCTTCATCACAATTCCTCGTCATTTTCAAATCCCCCACACTAAAAGTAGGAATCAACAAATGATTCAAGGGCGTTCGACATGACTTTGATGCCGAATCATCGACAAGGATTGTATTATGCTGGTTCCAGATCCCCTCCTTGTTGACGAATTCCTCGGATTCTTGTTCAACATTGTCCTCCTCGCCACTAGCAACTGAAGGGCTTTTATTCCGCCGTGTTGACTTGTCAAGCCAGATTCTTGTCAGGTCCTTGACGGAATTATACTCTTTTCCAGGTGCTGGTTCGATAATGCACTTTGTACGATCCCTGCATGTCAAGATAAAACAAAAAACACATCTTCAACAAAACACTACAGAGAGGAGACAATTACAACAAGAGGTTGAATTATAGTACCATACAAAATCCAGAGGCGCAGCTCCTCCAAACGGCTCAAAGATAAAGTCAACCAACGGAACACTGTTCTTTGGCGTTGCTGAAGTCCATGCAGAGACATGGAAATTGTCAAACAGAAACTGCAAGAATACATCCAAGTACGGTCGCAGAAAGACTCTTGTTTTTTTTAAAGGGGGTTGGGGTTGAAATCAGTTTTAAATCAGTTATTGGAGACCCTCTCAACTTGTTGCCATTGAGAGTCAAGTCAGGCTCCTTCGGGCAGAGCGGGTTCCTATTGGCAAGCGTTCTTTCAGGTCCCTTTGCAAGACGGTCAATCAAAGTGCCGTTCAAGTCAAGAACAATGAGCAGCTTCCTCCGGTTATGAGCCATCTTTTTTTTTTTTTTTGACAGTCTTTTTTTTTTTTTTACTTGCGACCTCGCTCTTCCTCATAAAAGCCAGTCAATAGCTCAAAATACACTGCATGATTAAACACACAGAAGGACGCCATTCGGTCAGCGAGATCGGCCACCTCATCTTCCAACTCTGCCAGCCCATACTTTGCAAGCTTGGCCCTATCCAACTCCACACTCCTCTTACTACCCGCTTTACTGTTTACACTAGCTACAGAGTCACTTATAGAAACAGTGCTTGTCCGCGCGGCAAGAACAGACACTCTCCCTTTGACAGGACTACTCCCTGCTTCACTCTCTGACGAAGAGCTATCGCCATCACTCTCTCCAACACTCGCTGCTACACCAGATTGCGAAACCACGCCTCCATTCACAGCACCAACAGAACCCGAACCCGAAGCACCACCACCACCACCACCGCCACCACTCAAACCATCCAAAACCCTCTCACACCAACCCCCAACAACCTCTCCAACCCTCCCCAAAACCATTCCAAACACTTTCCCATCCGGAACAAGCGTCTTCTCAACAACCCCCAACACAACCCCACGTTCAACTTCCCCAACCTCTTTCCCCCCACCACCACGGACAACGCCGACTCCACGACACATTTCAAGTACAATGTGGGTTAAACTCGTGTCGCTGTCGTTCAAGAGAACCCATAAGTTTTCTTTCATGGTTTTGAGGGATGCAGGTGTTGTTGGTTTACCACAGAGTTGTCGATACACCATCATCAAGCTTGCGAGAATCACAATGTCTTGGAAATCGTTGCGGAAGGTTTGGAGGCGGGATATGTCCATGCTAAAGAGTTCAGGCAGTTTGGTTGGGTCTGAGGAGGTGTCGTCTTCATTCAGGTGTTGAGAGTGGTGGATTGTGGAGATGAGGCTGTGGACATAGACTTTTGAGAGGGGTGGGGGTCGGTGTTTGGAGTATGTGGGTATTGATGTTGTTGATGCTGTTGTTGTTGTTGTTGTGCTAGGAGGGTTCATTAAGGTTTTGTATCCTTCTTTGAACCACGCTTCCATCTGCGTTGTAGTGCTTCGATTCCATTTGATTTCATCCTTGAACCAGTTTTTCTCAAATTCAATGGCGCGTTCTACAACGTGGGGTCGGATTCTTGTTAGTTGATGGTTGGCGTAATCCTATTACAGTCTCATGTTAAAAACAAGAAAAAGAACGATATATATACTACTGCAATTATCCCTCACCAGTTTCATCAATTCTAGTACTTCAAAGCAGAGCGCGAGACTCTCCCCTAACCTTCCTTCCTCACAAGCTTTAACCATCAAATCCACCTTCTCATCCCGCGCAGGTGCACAATTCACCTTCAAAAGCCCCGCCAAATACCTCATCAACGCAACCGCATCGAAAACACCATGTTCCAAAACCTGTGCCACATATCCGACATCAATATTCGCATCGAGTTCGCTATGCGTAGCTTGAGAGTATGGTAACAGTTCCTTGACGATTTGCTTGATTTCGAAAATAAGCAGCGGGATGCGGAAGTGTTGCTTGTTTTCAATTTCGCAAGTGACCTTGTCCCAGTATTTCTGGGTTTTCAATCGCTTGGCGGTGCCGCGTTCGCCGTCTGTGTTTGGTTTGAACTGGAGGTTGGGATCGAAATAGAGGTCGTGTCGGAGTTGTGGGTTTAGGAGTATCTGGTGGTGACGTGTACAATAAAATTAGGAAGATGTAAAGAAGGAAATAAAAAAGGAATGTAAAGAACACACAAACCTCATCCATATCAAGTTCCCTCAAAGTAAATCTCGTGACAGTCGGCAAAAGAGGCACAAGATCCATATAATCTGATTCATCCAACAACATCAACAAATCGACAGGGAAGAACCATAGTCCTTTCAACAATATCAGACAATGGTTCATCAAGTAAATCGCGTTTCCTCAATAAAAGTTTAGAAGTAGGAGACAATGCAGTTGTAGGAGAGAAACTGCGAGATGAAGATTTCCTGCGTGATGGAGAGGATATCGAAGAAGGTGATGGCAATGCTGCTGCATCGCCTCGGATTCCAAGTAGGGCTTCATTGAGGGCAATCAACTCGCTTAATCGGTTGGTGGTGGTGGTTGATGATGTCATTGCAGCAACGCGCTTTTTAATTGGACTGGACAGGTTTTCAGTAAATTGATCGTATGTTTCGTCTTCGCCACTTGAAGAAGTAGGACTAGGTTGGTGGTGTGTGGGTATTCGATCGTGGTGCGACAGAGAATTGATCAAGTCAAACAGACGATCGATACGAGAGTGAGACGAGTCGCCAAACTGAAGCTCGAATTGTGCCAAATCAGTGTACTCGGTCAGTGAGTCGGTGTAGCTGGTCATGCTCCCGTTGTCGCCTCCATCCGAAAGCGGCGAGTCGTTGTTGCTGTTGTTTGCGCGCCACGCGTTCACAAAGTCTGCAAAGCGCTCTTCATCGCCCTCATCATCGTATTCCTCCTCCTCGCCAGCGTCTTCGAGGACCGTCCCCAGCACATCGACGCTTGCGGCTCTGCGCATTTCGCCGAATTCTTTCAGTTCTTTTACTTCTTCCGCCCAGCTCTCAGGACAGCGAGCGGCGCAGGGCGCGCACGTGGGCCAGCTGGCGCTGCAGGACAGCGCGTGGCGGCGGCCAGCCGCACTTTGTCCCAGTGGCGCCGCTGCGCCGCCGCGCGCTGGAGCAGCAGCGCGCGCCGCCGCGCCGCCGCCCGCGCCAGCCGCGCCGTCAGCTGACTCATCGCCGCGGCTGGCTTCGGCGCGCGCCGGAACGCCGGGAACGACGGCGACGACGGCGACACCACCGACAAAGTCCGGCCCGGCGCCGACAACCAGGAAGTACGTGTGCGTGTGCTTCGGCCGGCGCCGGCGCTGCGAGAGTCGGCGCCTGCAAGAGCCGGCGCGATAACTATCTGCAGCTTCGAGGACCCTGCGCCATTGGAGTCTATCGGCGGTGCGCCTTCCATCGAGGCATCAACAGCTGAAGAATGTCGAACATGCGGCGGCAGAGGACGGGGGCGACAGAGGCATTCCACTGACCCCAACGGTTATTTTTGGAAAGAATCTTGTAAGTGTCAAGAAATACACCCAAACAGCAAAATAAAACAGTATAATAGATTATTTTCTGCTTCTGCATGTTCTCTTTTTTTTTATGTTGTTGTTGTTTTCCGCTTCTCATTGTGTAACCATTGCATCTCTTACCAAACAAAAACAAACAAAAAAACAAGCAAACAGTCGAACATGCACTCAGCGAGTAGAGTTGTGCGACGAGTTTCCTTGCTTCTGCTTGCGCGCATCACGTGGCATGGCGTGTTCCTTTCCCTTTGAAAGAATTTCTTGCAACACTGAAGTCAAGTCCTCAGATCCGAACGCGTTTCTATTGGAAATAGAGTAGAAAGACGAAATTAATATTTTCGTTTTTTGGTATTTTTTAGTTTGGGTGTGGTAGAGATAGAGGTGAGGTGGGAGACGCAAATGGTGAACAAACAAAAACACAAACTCACTTCATTTCAGCTTTCGATGCAACATTCTGCATTCCACTGGCTCCCTTTGTATCGCTTTGGTAGACTTGGAATGCTGTGTGTTTTTTTTTTTTTGTGGAGGGTTTGTTTTGGTTTGTGTTGTGATTGATCACATACATTCCAAGACTTCAACCAACGGAACTGTCTTGTCACCGCGCCATTTGCTAAGCTAAAGAAGAAAAAAGAGAATCTGGGGGTTTAGATCTGGGCCGAGAACAGAACTGTGAGGGGAGGCGCTTCGAACCATATCTGTTGGATGCTTTTAGTGGGAATCACAAACTATCCATTGCCAACCAAAGGCAACACAACAGAACAAAAATACAATACCTTTATCAGCATACGCAAAGAAGGCGCTGTCGGAATGCTCAGTGGCGGAAATGTGCTCGTGTTGGTAGACAACTTTCACGGTTTGGTTAGGCATTTGTGTTTTGTGTTTTGTATTTAATTTTGGGTTGCGTGAAAAAGGTGGCCAAAAAAAGGTGTAAGAAAATTTCCATCCACCTTTTTCAAACACCTATTTGCTCCCAACAACAAAAAGGTGTACAAAAAAAAAATAAGGTGTAAAAATATTTCTTTTATTTGTATTTGCATTATCTTCAAGCCAGACAGCATTCCGCACATTTATACACAAAACTCTTTTTCTTTGCCACTTTAGCTGATAGCTTAATGCAGTCAATATGAAACCATTCACTACAAATACATTGAACCATTGCTCTCCCGTTGTCAATTTTCCGACAGATGCAATAAATTTTTTCAGAACGTTCAGATAAACAAGGAGCAGACAAACAAGGAGCACAGTAGGAATATGTGTCGTATACTGGAGCTTCATCAGGTGAAGCGCCATCCAGAAATAATTTGGCTCTATGTTTTGAATTTGTTGCGGTCGTTGTTTTCTTTGTATTTGACGGTGTACCGAATCCTCGTGTTCTAGATTAAAGTAAGCGCAGAAAATAAATAACAAGCAGACTGCACCTTTTGATGACTTCTGGCTTGGTTGAAACGTTTCCTCGAACATAAAACACAAAGCAACTTAAATCCTGTTTACCTTCCAGGGTGGCGTCATTGTCAACAGATAGGACACTTCTCCCAGAATTATGAAGGTCATCGTGGATATAGATGCCGCTTACTGTGACTCCTTTTCCCGCTTCCAACTTCGATTTACTGAAGAAATGTGTGCCCCTTTTGTTTGTTGAGAAAATTCGTGCTGTAAGTTCCCATTCTGACCCATCGGCATGAACTGTTGAAGGGAAAATGCAATTATCTGGCCCCGAAAAAGTAGACCCATCAACTTGAGTTATATACTCAAATGATACTGCCATGACTTTTGCTGGCCAAGATGTCATAATGGCATGGTGATAACACATAGGCTCCTTGCATCCTGGAGCAGGACAGCACTCGGTCTCATTCGCAAATATACTCCAGGAGCCAAAATGATCGCCGCTTGACAGAGTATTAAGGCACTCTTGAAAGTCTTGTATATTGCCGAACGTATTCAAATCCTGGTCAACTGTTAGATCCAAAGATAATTATTCCAATGTCAACGAACCAGAGTAAATGTGGAGCACTCCGTGATTCCGTTGCCAAAAGTAACATCCAATCCACCGTAATTGTTCTTTTTGGAGACGCAAGGGCCATCAAAGATTTGCTTTGAATGGTCTGAAATATGACCACTGGAGCATTCCTTGTGGATTTCTCGTTTGAACAGAAAAATACACTGAAAAGGGTGTCCCATATCACTTTGAATGTCGTGCAGAAGATGCTGGAGAACCAGAAATGGATTGCCATATTCCATACGCTTGTAGTAATTGCGGTCAAGGACCCAGTTCTGAAAGCAAAGAATGACTTTGCTATATTTTGACGGCACCAAATCTTTTGACTCCAAGCTATGTTGAGTCTTCCTTCGCTCATCAATATGCTGCAACAGGTGGGTAAAAGGCTGCCGATCTTTCGATCTTGTTTTTGAAGTATCCCCAATTGTAAAATCTGCTGACTTGATATTCAGCTTTAGGAAGCATGAAATAATTGGTTCAATTAATCCTGAAATATAGCAACAGTTTTCATGCTGGCGAAAAGATTGGAAGGTGGTGGTTCGGTTTCGATCACTGGTGGTAGCACCAAAAGGGCGACCTGGTCGTCTGGATATTATACTTGTACTTTTAAAATTAATGGATTTTTTGTCATTTGTACGTGTTGATGGGAAAGGTACTCTCATTGTATTGTTTTTCTGATGTTGAAGGAGGGGCTATAGTGGATAACTTTGGAGCAGTTGTAGCTAATAACAGAGGAGCCAGTTCTAAATCCGAATCAATCAAATTGCTTTTGGTTTTGTTCACGTCAGCAACAGGCACCAAGAGACGAGTTGTATCGGGGGCTCTGCCATCATTTTGCTGTTTTGTAGCTTTTGCCGCAGGTGCTGAAGCCACTTCTACAATCTTCTTCCATCTTTCATCTTTCCCGTACGTAACATGGATTCCTTGTTTTCTATTGAAGTGAATATCTTCCATATGTTTCGATATAGCAATGAGCATTTTCAATCCATATGTGACAGCATGATTTTTCCCAGCAATTAAATAATAGTAGTTATGCAAACTTTCTTGTGGGTTAGAGTCAAGACGTGAGATGGCCTTGAATTCTGGTAGCTGCTCTTTGAAGCAATCAAAGAGCATTTTGGATATTGAGCTTCGTTTGAAAAATTCAAACCACTTTCGTGCACGTGGATACTTCTCAAGAAGTATTTTAGAGAGCTGGTCAAATACTGCAGTTGTGGCAGCTTCCATGAGGGATACTGCCATTTTCGTGAAACTGAAAGAACCGCATTAAGAATGGCTCGAAAAACATAGAGAAATAATTGGATCACAACATACTTGTCTAAATCATGGACTCCTACTACAGCATGATTCCGTTGCAGTCTTTTGGCAGATGATAAGAAATGTTGCTTACAGCCTGTGATAACAGATTCCGCCATTTGCACCAATTCTTCTTTTGACAAACATGGAAAGTCAAGTTTGTTTCGGATTCGAGCCATTTGAACAACAAACTCTGCAATGAAAGCACTGCGCTGAGCTGCACTGAAGTCGACACCTTGCCCCACACACAGCATCACTTGCCGATACCAGAAGTCCAATGTCTCTGTCTTTTTTTCAGGGTTGTTTTGATCCCAAGGATAGTTTGCAACCCAGCATTCGAGGTCGTCATCATAATCCATGAACTGCTTCTCAAGGAGCTCTTGAATGGCCCAGCCTATAAGGACTTTGAAATGGGCCCGGTGGTGTTTCTGGTCAAGTCGATAAATGAATGTATAGAGCACTGGGACCCAGCGGTGGCTAATAACGTCATAAACAACGCTGCTCAAGAGGTATCCATCATTGAAGAAAGAATATGTCACATCTGACAAACAGTTACCATTATCGACTTCAGACAAGCGAATCTGATTTACAAACAAATCCTTCATCCATGGGGTTGCAGCAGAGATATGCATGTCATCGGAATGCAGAGACGAGGAGACAATACAATTAGGGAAGATTTGTTGGAGATACTTTAAACTTGAAAACAGACTGGATTCAACATGAGAGTAAGGGAGACTTAGCAGCGCAATCTTTCGGTAATGTGCAACAGCACCCACGTTTGCATAAGATTCGTGAATATCTTGGATTTTCTGGGCACCATTCAGAGTAACTGCAAGCTGAGAGGGCTTTTTCGTAGGATTTGAAAGGACAACGTGTTGAAATGCCTTTCGAGAATCAGGATCCTGCAAGATTGATTGGCGGCATGGAATGTGAATGGATTCCACGATTAAGAATAATTCCACGACTGAAGTCTGGTGAAGAAAACCAAGAAGTTGTGACGTCACATGTCACAATAACACTAGAAGAACGACAGAGGGGACTAACTAATAAATGATTAGTCTAGATTTACAAGAAGATGTGACTCAATTTCTTACCATTCAATTTCGGCCGTATTTTCGTTCCTCTTGCCACCAGCACCACTGCTTCCCGTCTTCAATATGATCGTAGTCCCCGCTCTTTTCGATTTCAGATACAGCAATTGCCATCTTTTTTTTGTGTTGTTTATGTTGGACAGGTCTTGAGATCCAAAGACATACAGGATTTGGACATTTTATGATCCCACAGCAAGTCTTTGACAGGGCACTATAAGCAACTGCGGCTGAGTTGTACTTTATATCAGTTGAGGATAATTCCTGTCCTTGATATCCTCGATATTTCTGACCAGACGCATTCCTGAGTTGGTACTGCGAGTAGTGTTTGTTGAAACCTGCATTGTCATCGGCCCCAACTCCCAAAAATGCCATAAAGTAAGTTCCATTCATTGCCAAAGGGTAGTTTTTCGAATCAATAGAAAGGTGGAGGCTCAAGCGCCGAAGCAGTGACCGCTTCTTTGAATGTTTTGTCTTCGGCAAGCATATAGTTCTGTACTGCTTTTTTGATTTGCTGTGAGGATCCAAGAAGAGAGCCTGAAAAGCAATTGGAATGCACTGGTATATTCCTGTGTGTGTAGATGTATGTTTTTCAGGAGTTCGGCTGAGGTTTAACGCGCCCGTACCTGTTATAATCAACCAACGATGATTCAAAACTCGATCGCTCGGCCATGACTGATGCAGGAACAATATCTGGCTCATTTTCATGTGGAAGGTGAAATACTCTGATTTGGAGTCGTATCAGAAGACAGCTTCTTGCGTTTATCAGTCAACTCACAGACTACTGAGGGGAATCCCACGTCCTGTGGCTGTTGACTTCACAGGTACTAGTGTGTTGCCTTGAAGTTCGAAACCGTCGTAGTTCTCTTCGTCGTCGTACGCGTCGAAGCCGTTGTCTGACGCTTCATAGTCCATGACTTCAGGGATAGATTTTTATGACTAGGGACAAATTGAAAGCGGGCTGTCACGGCTATGGCTGTGTGTTATTTGTTTAAAATTGATATCTACGAGATGAAGTATTTTTACACCTTATTTTTATTTTGTACACCTTTTTGTTGTTGGGAGTAAAGAGGTGTTCGAAAAAGGTGGATGGAAATTTTGCGAATTTGGTCAAATTTGTGCTGCTGGCCGCAGGCCCGACCAAAATTGATTTTTTGGTCAAATTTGGTCAAAACCTTCCATTCCCCAACCAATCCTTTATTCAATCCCGACCAAAATCAAATCATATATTGACCAAATAATACCCACCGAAAACGACCCCTTCCAGACCCTCCCGGCCAGCCCCGACCCCTCCCGACCATACCACCCGATCCGTCCCGCACCATCCCAGTCTCCAGACCCTCGCAACTACAACCACTTTCCAGCCACTGACCAATTCCGTTTCCAGCCCCTGCGCTACCGTCCCAAATCACATTCCAGAAAACGTCTATTGACTATGATGAGGTGCTCCAAGAGATTCCACGAGTTGATCCAAGAGCCGCTTCTCCTTGGCTTGCTTCAAGTAGCTTTGAACATTTCGAGAGAAGTTGTAGACTTGACGTTTGATTGGTCCTAAATAAAACAAAGAATTAACGTCAATTTAGGAAAGAAAAAGTGAACAACTCACTTGGTTTCGCGGACGGCCTTGTTTCCATCTCCATTCCCAACGCAGCAACGTAATTGAAGATTGCCGTATGAGATAGACGTCGATTACTGGAAAATCGATTCCAAGAGAACGCAAGCGCAGCAAGAGCAAGCAAGCTCTCTTTGGGACAAGGCACTGTGGATACTTCAATGAGACCGTCTTTGCTGAAACTGTTGAGGAAATACCCATGAATAGTCCGTCCGTTGCTGTAGCGAGCGCAGAACTGGGTCCCATAAGGAGACTTGTTGCTAACGGGGCATCCAGCGTTTTTCTTCATGAGCATATGATGGGCCGTGGTTTTGGAGATGTTGATACGTTCGGCTTCAGCTAGGGTTGACCGCAGAAGGAGAGCCAATTGCGGGTTTGCCTTGAATCAATCACATTTAGCAATGTCCGAACGTAAAATACTAAAAATGCTAACCTCAGACTGACCCGGAGCAAAGAAGAGATCAGGCTCCGCTGCCGAGATGTAGAACTTGCCGCCGGAGCTCAGCCGAGCAAGAACCGCCTTGGTGAAGCCGCCGTCGCGAGAGAGCCGGTCGACCTTGTAAGTGACTAGTCCGGAAATCGAAGAGTCCCCCAAAACACGTTTCAAGGCAGCCTCGAGCTGGAGCCGGTCCGACTTGGCGCCAGATTCGACCTCCTCAAACACGGCAGTGATGTGGAATCCCTTCGATGCGGCCCAGTCTTTGACAAAGTCCTGCTGCTGTTGGCAAGAGTGGCTTGTGCTCTCGACAGATTTGCGGACATAGAGAACCAGGGCAGCGCCGCACTCGAGGCTTTCGCTGCCACAGCCGTGTAACGCAAGGAACTTTTCTAGAGAGGCGCTGCAGCGGATAGTGGGGGTGGGTGGAAATATTGTGTTGGTAATTGGGAAGTGAAAAACGAAAAACAGTTCCACGCCGCACCTGCCAACGTTGACCATTGCGACTTCAACAGAGAAGCAAGAGTCACTCGTTTAAGAGAGCCACCCTGTGTGATAAGAGGAAGAATGAATTTTATGGAAGGCAAGTGAAACGTAATTATTGCGGGAGGAGGGAGTGAAACAGAATTTAATATGAAACAAACCGGAACAAGCGGAAGCGATTTGATGCCCGTATGGGTTCCCATTGGGGCCTTGGGTGGCTCATTTGTGATAGACGGTGGGTGAGTGAAGAAGTTGTGTTTTTTTGAATCTTTTTTATTTTTTCCTTTCCACCGTCTTCCAGAAACAGACAAGAAACCACCGAAAAGGCCAACAAACTGAAGAACAAAAGGCGATTCTTCTCCACCAGATCAACCAGAAGAATAGGTGAAATATATTTGTTCATTTTTTTTGCAATCCGGTCTTCTTTGTAAATCTCGTGTCTCAAACCCCAAACCCAAGAGAATACCAGTCTTAAAAACCATTGCCGGCTTAGGAACGCGCTCAAACAGATGAAACGCACTAATACAATTGTAATACTGACCGTTGCTTTGTTGGTTTACGATTGCAAGTGACTCAAAAGGGACACTGACCTCAACTTGAAGACTATTCTGCCACGTTCTGCTTGAGATGGTGATTATAATCCTCCAATCCTTACATTGATGACTTATTATAACATATAAAATCACGATCTGGTGTTTTGTTTTATGACTTTAGTTGTCTCAGTACTTCGATGATAGTCTTGTTGGTTGATTGTTGAAGTAAGAGAGGCAATCAACGGCAACGTCAATACAGCTAAAACAAATCTTACCATTTATTTATATACCATCAAAAGAGTTGACTGCAGCAGTATTAGCGTTCTGGGACTAATATTTATGGACATAAGCAACTGTGTATATCAAACATCACGCTCCTCACAAGGAGTAGTGAAAGCTACAAGTCTCAAACTTCCAGCCACTCATTGAAATATATTATCGATTGATTTCTGAAAGTTTCAGGCGTCGATTTTGAGTGGTTAGAAACTTTTTATATTGGGTTTCTGAGGCTAATAACACAGTCAACCAGATGAAAATAAAACAATCTCCACCGCAAAGGCTGTCTTCATTTGTTTTTTAATGACTTTGTAGAATGGCATCAACGTGGACTCTCCGGAAGCTCCACTGACTCCGCGTTTTTGAACAACACACGCCACTTGAAGGATACGCCCAATTTCAAATAGTGACGTCTTCTATTGAGCATTTTTCTTTATTTAAACTTGTTTCGAATACTAGAACTAAAACAAGGAATAGAACTGCCATTGGGATGAACGAAAGTATGGCCACTGTGTTGATTGACAGCATTATCATCAGCAAAGTACTTAACAGTCTTGAACAAGCTATGGAAACCATCTCGACAATGTGCCTTTGGATGACCAGATCCATTTTTCGGAAGGTGGCAACAATGACAACTTGCTACCTCTGAATGCTTTCCTTTCGGTAGTCTGTGTGGCACTGGAACCGATTTCAAAAGGGGAACGGGAGCAGCAGCCGTAATTTGGATGACAGAATCAGAACCTTGACCTTCAGTGGCAATGGAAACCGAATTCGAGAGCGGCGGGGTTCTCCTAAATTCCTTGAGGATTTCTTGCGCCTTCACTTCTTGCGCCTTCACTGGGGTGGACTTGTGTTGCTGCTGTTTCAATTCAGATAAATCTTTTGTCGCAGAATCCATGAAACTACGCATGGCTGCTGTTGACACAAATTTAATTGCCGATGTTTGAGTCATGGCAATGTTGAAAGCCTCGATTTTCCTACGTTTAGACGCTATGTTTTTGAAATTGAACTCAGTGGGATCACGTAAAAACTTGGAACTCCATGTCTCCTCCAATCCTGCAGCCAATTTTCGAAAAATGGCGGGATCCTTCCGAGATACAACTAGACTTGAATTTTTAAGCAAAGAAGGAAGGGGTAAACCGAAAATACTCACCACCACGCTCCTTGGCAACAGGAATACGATAGAGCTCACGACTTCTCGACGAATACTCCACATCTTCTGGATATTCTGTGAGTACACTATTCCAAAAGGTTCCAAACTTTTGAATGCTGTCCAAATCCTTGGCGTCAAGCTCATGGAAAACTCGAAACCTCCAAAATATGTGAAGCTCAAAGGGAGTAAGCTTGTGCAAACTCTCTGTGTTATGCTCTTGTTTCTCATTGAGGAACGCAGTGTTACGATTCTTGGAGGTTTTCACAAGAACATGATTGGGCGCTTTCAACGTTTCGCGGTTTCCAGACTTCACTGGGGAAACTTTCGAGAAGAATGAGCTTAACGTGGCTTGACCTTTTGCCTTGATGGCTTTCACCACATTTACAGGGAGCTGTGTGGCCGCAGAAGCTATATTCGTCAACGTAGATGCAATCGGACTGGATTGGGGATGACTCAAAGCAGTGTCGGTAGACATGTTAATTGGCAGAGATTGGAGGCGTTTTGAGGGAGACCCTGCCACTGTGGACGGAAGTTGTCTCTTTTTTGATGATGGCGTATTTGTGGACACTGGTGTAACAACCCACCCACTAGTGGGAGTACCCCGAGACTGTGGAAGCAAACCTTTTGGAGGGGTTTTTGGAAGTACTGTTGCCAAATCTGAAGATTTTGAAACTGAAAACCGATTTATGAGATAAACACACCAATACTACAATACAAACCTTTGAGCTGCTCCGCCCAGAGTTGATGCTCTTGCACTTTTCGTTCCGAGTAGAAAAGAAAATCCTCGTCGGTTCGAACAATTGTTTCCAGAGCATGTAGATTTTTATTTTCTTCTTCCGACAGACTCAAGCTTCGGACGGCCACAGCTTTGTTGATCAGGTCCACCTTTGTCGAGAATCCCGCGTTTTTGACTGGATGTGGGGGGGCCAGTTTCCGAGATATATTCAAGTTCCAACTGTAAGATTTTATAGGTGAGAACCAGATTCAAACACCCAAAACCAGAACTCACGATGACGAAAATTGCAACACCAAACAGTACCAAAGCAATGGCCCCATTTGGCCTTCCCTTCTCAAAGAATTGAGATGGTGAAACAAATTTTCGATTCCTGCTCGTCCAGAAACAACATTACCATAGGAGTCTGTGATTTCAACGGCTTCCAAACGTGCAAAACGGCTAAGAGTGCGTAAGCAAAAATTATGAAGTTCCAATAATAACGTACCCTTCCTTGGCATAGACAATTAGCTGTTTGAGTGCCTTCTGAGCATTTGAAGTGAAAGCAGGAATGGTTTCGTTTTTGGCGAGAATAGCTTGTAATAATTCCACACTCTCGTCTAAACCTCGAAGTTTTCGAAACCCTGCCGAAATCAAGGTTAGTTGCTTAAAATAGAAACAGATGAGCGAAACAAACCAGTTGAGTCCCTTGGATGGAGAATGGCTTGAAAGACTTCTTTTTTCACTTCCGAATAGAGCACAGAGTCCTTTGGGAGATCTGCGACAACTTTCATAACCTTATGCCAGATATCCAACACGTGGTCCGGATTACTGGCAACAATCCCAAGAGCTACAAGAGAGTCGTATGTGGCATTATCACTTGAGAAATCGAGGATTTGAACTACATTCTCTAAGTGGCGACGGTCCACAAAGCGCAAGGCAGCAATAGACTCTTCAAACGATTTCTTTCCTTGAACGGACATTTGGGCGATGCGGCCGTCAGAGGCACAGACAGTAAAAACAGTGTTAAAGACTGTCTGAAGGTCGTTAACTGTCAGTGACTTGGCGCTTCTGAAAGTTTCATCCAGCATCATGTGTTTTGACAGCACAGTCTTGATTGAATCCAAGAGAACCGTTTCGGTGAGCATGACATCTTTCACGAACATTAATGAGAAAGTATTGCTTGATAATAGACGAGTAGAGTCCACAAAAGGAGACTTGGAACCCTTGGGACTAAACAAAAGGTTGCTGTTAGTATTTGCACACAACAGCAAATCACAGAGAACATACATTCCTGGCATCAAGTCCAGCAAGTATGGTGCCTTTTCCATTCCGACGCTAATGCCGCTTTGCTTTACCACCTTTCTCATCATCTCTTCTTCCTGAAGCTCTGTTTGGAAGTTGAATTAATCTCTTTCAATCACGATATTCAAAGAAACAACGATACATACCACGATAGTTTAGCTCAATGCTTCGGAACGGAACAGACTTTCCAAACTTCATTACAACATTGTAGAAATCAGTGTCGACGGCTGTTGAAGCACCAACAATTCGAAACGGAAGATCTGCCAAAAGTATTCTAAATAGAGAACAGCAGGAAATTCAGAGCATATAAATACCATCTCGTTGGCCGGCGGTAAGATGTCGCAGCCCCACAGAGCTAGCAGCACTGTAGGTAATCGTAACTTGATCCTTACCACCCTTGTCTTTATCTTTCTTTCCGTTTTCCGACGCTTCATCCAGTAGAATATCGTCTTCATCCACACCCAAATCTTTTGCACGGTCGGTCATCCAGTCAGCATCACCCTTCTTTAAATTCTTGATGAACTCTACACAAGATGAACGGCTTCCACGATTGCTAACAATTTTGTAGCGTTGAGACATCAAATAATATTTGTTGGACCAGTCTTGAACGAGTCTATTGAATAGAAAGGATATTAAAACTTAACAGAGTCGAAATGGCGTTTGCCTTCAAGAGGAACAGTCGAAACTCACCTCACGTCACCAAGACCTTGTGTCCCGATTGGTTTTCCGCAACCACAAAGGCATACCAGTGCTGAATCGTATAGAGAAGCAGGATCATGGATATAGACACGAAAACATGCAGTGTATTCGCTTGGTTGAAGCGGAAACCAGTCGATACTTGATGCTGGATTTGGCACTGGCTTTTCCGTAATTAGAGCATTTGGAGGAGCGAACAGCGGCCCAAGCATATGTTTTAAATGCTCGTATTCGCCAAACTTGTCGGCAATCTGTTGAGTGATTAAAAACAAAGTCCACAATAGCAATGGTTCATGAACTCACAAACTGGCTTTGTGTGTAGTAAATTGCTTGAACCAGCGCATTGAACTTGTCCTGAGGCAGCGTACAGCCCTTCAGGTACTGTTGGAGTTTCTCGAAGAACAAACCATTGGCCTTTTGCGTCGCTGCGAGCCACACCTCAACTGAGGCTCTGGAAACGGTAGTGGTAGCGACGTCGAGACCCATTGATGGTGTTGTGATGGCGGTGGCGGCGGTGGCGGCGAGTTGAAGGTACTTGTGTGCTGTGACTGCCTTTTTTGGTCGAAAATGAGTCTGTGTGCTGCCTCCAGCACATTGACTGCCGGAAAAATTGTTAGCACATTTGTGAGAACAGTGTGGAAATTTTCTTCCACCTTTTTTGTCCACCTATTTCTGTTGTCTCTTTAATTTTATATAAATATAGAACGAGATAGAAGGCGCGTGTTTTCCTCACACAAAAGTCAAATGAATGGGTTGGAACGAATTCTCTGAGTTTTGTGTTTTTTTTTAACATTCATTCGAAAACGACACTCACTCACACACACATACACACACAACGTGAATTCGAATAGAGCAGAGAAAAATTTTCTTATGGAGACAGGAAGAATGGTTATCAAATGTTTTGAATTTTATGAATCTCGATGCACAGATCCAACAATCATACAGATTTTTTTTTTCCAAACACACTTACTTGTTGCTGCTAAATGTTGCTGCTAGCTACAGAGGAATATGATTTACAGAGAGAATGTGCTATACTGATAGAAAGGCAAATGACTATTATTTTTACGCGATTTGAGCAGTTTGGTTGTGTCGAACTTGGAAAAAAAATATTCACATAAAAAGAAAAAAAAACGTTGCAGACGCGCACGCGCAAATGTAAACGTGGGGCATTGGCGGAAGGTTTACCCGGCTTTATTAAGAAGTAAATGCTTTCCTTTTTTTTTACTTTTGGTTGTCATTATTGTTGAGGCTCTGGCTCTGGTTGGTCTGGTTGGTCTGAATCAATTGGGGGCTGGGGAATCGGATTCGTTTGCACCGGCGATGAAGCAGGCATAGTTGATGGCGGTGCCGGTACATATGAAGGTTGTGGCGCATATGGGATCGGTATGGGTTGATAATAGTACTGGGGATGCAACGTGTAATACACAGGACCAGCAGGAGTGTAAGGATACGGTGGGATATGCTGATGATGTGTATGGTGGTATTGCGGGATGGTATAGTTAGGCGGTACAAAGCCTGGGTGAGGACGGTAGAACGGCTGGCTGGCCGCGTCAGGCCTTGACAACTCGGGGACACTGGCGGGAAGCTGGTAAGGCGGAGCAATCATGCTGATAGGCGGTAGACTGGTGTTTGTACTCTTTGCATGTTGAGGGGACTCTACATCCTTTGTTGCTGCTGCTGTCACCACCTTCCGCCGTTTTGACGCCGACGACGGAGTAACATCTTCATCGTCACTGTCTTTTCCGAACGCATGGCGCGCAACTGCTTTGATGGTTTCCTCTCTCCGCTGCTTCTTTGCCAGCACTTCCTCAGATGCGTATTTCTCCATATCAATCGACTCTGCCAGCAGCCCCTTCCAATCAATGGAAGCATCTTCCAATAACACTTTAAGTTTTTCAGTTTCCGAGGGCGTCACGAACGGCGGCGGAACACGCCTATTCACGCCATCTGGTTGGTCACCAATCCCAGACTCAGAAGGCAAAGAAGTTGCGGGGGTATACATATGAATCACATCTTCCCGTGCATAATACGATATAATGCGATGCTTAAGTCCATCTGATGCTTTCAGCGTAATTGTCCGTTTTGTTAATCCATCCGGAACAAGACGCGTGTTTTGCTTGAGTGTCTTGAAACTATAGGTGGGTTCTAGACCAGGGATCCGTGTGTCCAGAATATGCGTTGGTTTGCATTTTCGTGGGTCTGGTCCATCTGTTGTTGCTTCCACCTCTCTTTGTTGTTGGGGGTTAATTAGTAATATTAGTTTCTTACGTAAGGAGGTGAAAAAACTTAAAAAAAAACCTGTATAGCAGAAATGGACCATGCACGCGAGAAGGACTCCAACGCCGTCCATCCTAAACAGTAAAAAAGTAAATAAAAAAAATTGAATGCAGTGGAGGTGGTGTGTGTGTGCGTTTTTTGAGCTCACCCTCCATCGTTTTGAGCTCTCTTCAAACACTACGATCGATCCACTTCGGATTGGCCCAATTGCAGCACTCTCTGAAGGCACCTTGTCTACCGAAACTAGCAAGCCCCTGATACACGCTTCCACAACCAAAAGCGCATCTATCGGTTCCTTGATGAACCCAAAGAAAGTTTCATGCGCTGGTACCGCCGGGATTCCATCTCCTGCAGCCGCCGCCGGTACAGCATCTACTGCATCAGGATCTTCCGTGTTTTGTTTTTCCAGTGTTGGTGGGTTTGCATTGCCTTCTTGTGCGGCTGCTGCTGTTGGAGAATCGGGACAAACACTGCTGCGTCCAACGGATCCTTCTCCGGTCCCCTGCGCTCCACCACCATCGTCGTCTTTGTTTTCTTCGTCATCCAAGGATAACATGTCTGCTATAGACATCTTTGTGTACTCTCTTGGTCCTTCAGCCTCCAGTCTATTACTCATCCTTTCCCGTTTGACGTATCGATACCAGCGCTTTACTAATACTTTGACGGAGGACCAGTAAGAGGAATCTATGATAGTGGTGGATGGCAGAGAGCACGCAGGCGGAGGTGCTTTTTTTTGGGTAGTGGGTGAATGTGCCAAGAGGGAAAAAAAATTCAGTTTTATTTTGCACCCACTTTTTGAAATTTGAAAAAGCAAAGAAAAAAAAAACTGTAATTGTCAATAAAAAATTAAAGTGAAGTAAAAGTCCGTTCCAACAATTAAATAAAAGGGAGGCTTTTGGGAGAGAGGATAAAGCTTAAAACTATCATTTCGAGGAAACCATGCGGAAAAAAATTGCATCTTGACCATCATCGAGTAATCACAAAAAAAAAGCCTTCTTGTTTTCCCAAAGCTCCTGAGTAGAGTCAGTAAACAGCTCCCCTTTTTTAATGTTCTGGGCCGGAAAAAAAAGGCTGCCAAAAAACGGCTCTTGGCAGACTTCATGAGTCATTACACATCATTGGCTGACAGGGATTGACGTCAAGTGCTATTCTCTCAAACAAACTACTAACTACTCTCTTGTAATGATACAAAGCTCATACAGCACATACTTAGCCACTCCCGTAACCCACATTCAAAAGCACAGTCACTATGAAATAGCCAATGCCTGCGTCATTGACTTTTGCGTTGGACATTATTAGACATTATTTTATAATTTTTTAATATATCTGGTTTTTTTTAAGAGCCAATAAACGTCCCCTTCGCTTCTGTTACCAATGAGCACGTATACAACACAGACACCTATTCATTTTCAGAAAACATCTTCATTCATTTTTTTTTCTTTTACGTTTTTCAACTGGGTTTCACTTTTACTTTTCGTGGCTAATAAATACAAACAGTAAATAAATAACCAAAATAGATGTTAAAAGTAAATAATAAATAAATAAAAAAAACTCTACCACCCCAACATGAAACCAACCAACCAACCAAAAAAAAAAAAAAAAAAGGGAAAAGCCAATTTTTTTTGTAACTACTTTCTACTTTCTTCTACTACTACTCATACTACTGCAACCGCGACGGTTTCCTCTGTATCCCTGCAGCCGCCATCGCGCCTTTCGCAAACGAACTCCGATTATCTTCCACCGCCATCACCATCTTCTGTCCCTCCATCGCCAACTTCTGGATCCTCAGCTTCATATCTGTAAACTCGCTGATGACTGCATGAAAGTCTTTGAACGTGAGTCGGTAGAGAACAGATGGCATGGCGGCTTGAACTGTGGCTGTTCGCAAGACGCGGGTTATCAGTGCGACTTCTACATAAGTAAAATGAATGCGTTCATTTTTCTTTTTCTTTTCAGGTTTTATAAAAAAAAAAAAGAGTGGCGTTTACCTCCAATATAAGCCCCATCATACAACGACACAACTTTGACCCCATTCACAAATACATTGACTTTTCCTGACAAGATGAAAAACATGTCATGCCCCGAATCCCCTTGCTTCGTAATGAAATCTCCAGGAATGAAATAATGCGCATGCAAGACTGTAGCGATTCGGTAAAAAAATATTTCATCACGTCCATCGTTTTCAGTTCGTCGTAGGAAGGGGACTTTTTCGATAAGTGAGCGTGTGTTGTGTAGTGATATATCCTGTGATTTTTTTTTAGACATGAGACACAACGTGAGAAGCAGTAATTTTTTTTTTTTCGGTACCGCTCGCAAAGACTCATTCATATCCGAAAGCAACGTATCCTCTTCAAAATATTTCCCGCGATATTTGGTTTCATAATAACTAATCAACTTTTCCCTCGTTTCATCGTCCAGTTTTTTCCATTTCACGTAATCCAATAGTTCCTCCATTTTCTGGTTGTACAAGCGACCGGATGGGTTCAATGACATTGCAGCGGAAGAAATGTAACCTAGGAAAGACGCGTATATCGCGGCCCCGATTACAATGTAGACGATCGCTACGATTTGTTCTGTTTCGGTTTGAGGTCTTGAAAAAAAAAAAGAATTGTTGTTTTTTTTTTTAGATACAGGGAAAGCACTCTGGAAAAAAAAAGGTTCTTACTTGAAAGACATTGGGAAAATGTTTCCAACCGCCTATTTTTTTTTTTTTTGTCGCAAAGGAAAATGGTCAATACAAAACAAAGCAAAATAGCGAAAGGGAGAGAGATAGAGAAAGAGAAAGAGAAAAAAATTCACTAAAAAAAAAAAAGAAAGAAAGAAACCTGAAAAAGCGTCCACGTATAAATCTGATGACTCCCCGCCTCCTCAAACTGCGGCCACAACCCACGCCACCCCACAAACCCTTCCACGCCACCCGCCAAATACATGCTACACGCGTTGAAATGAATATAAAAGAAAATCACAACCGCTATCGGTAGAACTTTGGATATTCCGATTCCAATGTGTTCTTCTAGTTTGTATTTGAGTTTCCGGTAGATTGCGCAGCGGGAGATTATGTTGGGGAGTTCGTAGAACCGGAGGAGGCGGAGGAGGAGGAGGTATTTGGAGTGTGGGGTGTCGGGGAAGAGTAGGTCGAAGGGAAGCTGTATGTTGTTGTTGTTTTTTTTAAGTGTATGTGATATGTGTTGAGTCAAAAAAAAAAAACACAACAAGTCAGTCATGACTGAAGCAAGTTGTAATATACATACCGATGCAATCACATCCACCACAAGCCATGTACAAATATAATAATTGAACCATCCCGATAAACTGGGCCTCATGGACTCATACTCTCGGAAACTGCACATTTCATGCACGTTTTGAGATTGTGGTGTTATGGTGGACATGAACGTGTTTGCACTAAACACAAACGTGATGCTATGAAAAAAAATTTCACAGATTTCAGTTGTTGTTGTTGTTGTTGTTGTTGTTGTCGTTTTTTTTTTTGAATGGAGAAAGTGCATTTACTTACAAGAGTGTGATTGGAGTCCACGGACCGTTAAAGGCAACCACATAGGGAATAATCCACAGAATAACAAAGTAGGCAACTAGAAGAAAAAGAAAAGAAGAAAAAGAAAAAAAAAAAAAAAAAAAAAAAAAAGAGAAAGCCCGGTTCAGTTTTTTGTATAAAGTAAACGCAAAAAAAAAAAAAATAATATAACGTAACTGGACATTACGAAATCCCATACGGTATTAAAATAACTCTTTGGATGCAACCCATTCACCCAAAACCGAATCGAATCGAAATCGGCTTCATCGAATTGATCCAAGGTTAATTTCCGTCCCTTGTTGTCGTACGCGGGGAGCAAGAAACAAACTAGATAGTATTGGTACAATATCCGTAGTCGAGATGCCATGGGACTTTCAACAGGCACCGGCGATTGTAATTCATTGCTGTTCAGACCAGCGGGATCTGAAATATGCGATTCATCCTCCATCGCCATACCAATAACGTGGGATTTGATTTGAGATATCGTAGAGTGCGTCTGAGTCGTTGATTCCATATCCTCAGTCTTCAAAATAACGGCGCGATTCGACGTTCGCCGGCTGGATGGTGAAGCTGTTGGTCCAAAGTGATTCGGATCTCCTACAGACAAGAGTCTCGTTCCTCGACCTCCTCCTCCTCGGTTACCAGGTTTTTCAAGATCGTCTTCACTGTGAGTTGTTACGGAATCCCGCCCACCGCCGCCGCCACCGCCGACGATGCTAGCTTCTTCAGCACTAATCATTATTTTGTTTGTTGAATTGCCAAATCGGTAGTTTGCTAGCATACTGCTGGAATCATGAACGGGCGAAGGCCCCAACTGAAGGCCTCTCGGCATGGTACCAGGTTTCAATCCCGACAGTTTCTCACCAGTTCCGTTTCCTGCCATGGGTGCAAAGTGACTACTTCCTATCGTTTGTTTCAACGCCCCTGTTCCCTTCATGGATTTCAGTTGCGCTAGTCGCGATGCGGCTGTTGCTGCAACATTCATCATATTGTCAGAACTGCCTCCCATATTTTGTAGACTATCTCGAGAAGCCCGATCTTTTGATCCAGGTGCGCGTATGGATTTACTTCGACTCATCATGACACTGCCAAGATCTGTGCTGTTTCGTTTCGAGAAACTCATGTCTGTGCTGTTTCGTTTGGAGCCCGCTTGTGAGTCTATGCCGTCGTTGCTGTTGATTGTGTCTAGACTGTAGTGGGCTGGGATGGGTGGGACGACGGGAGCGGATGGGAATCGGCGGTCAACGCTTTCTCTGCTCATGAAGCTTTCAACGGCGCTTTTTTCTTGATCCGAGTCGTCGTCGTCATTGTCGCCAGAAGATGATGATGAGTCCTGGCTTACATCGCTGTTGGTACTCTCTCCCATAGATTTCGCGCTTATATTAAAGCTTTGAGGTAAGGACTTTTCGCTCGTCTGATGGCTTTGCATTCCTGAAGAGATTGAGCTGTTCTGGGTTTTTTGAGACGAAAACATGAGGGGTTCGAGCGCGGCAGCCTGGAAAACTTTTGGTTGCAGTTGTTTTTGACCGCCTTGGAAATCGACCGAGGTTTTCCGTTGATGCCGTTTGAAACTCCGTTGTGAGCGGATAGCGGCCGCGGCAGCAGATGTGCTGTTTCCCATTCCAATGCTCGCGCGCTGCAGTGCCGAGTCGCCCCCGAGAGTCGAAATAATCACGTTCCCGTTGCTCTGGATAGTCATTGCGTTCCCGAGACTTGTTCGGGGCAGCAGCATTTTTGCCAGTTTCCTGTGCAGCGACTCAGTCGAAGCTGCCGCTGAAGTGGCGGCAATGTTTCCCTTCGACTTGTCTTTGGCGAGGGTCGATGTTGAGCGAGTTGGCGGACTGGCAATGTGCTGCACGGGGGCGGGCTTTGCGAAGCGCATGCTGAGGCGGCGGGCGCGCTTGTCCGGCGGCAGTTGCGGGTCGACGTCGGCCAGCTCCTTAGTCGACTTTGACTTTGAGTGCTTCGAGGCGACAGACGCGCGCGCGTTCGCGTTGTATGTGCTGAGGATGGAGGCGCGACGCGTGCCGAACAGCGGGCGGTCCTTGTCGCCGAACACGTTCGCCTGGCTGCTGCGGTTTACTTCGGCGTCGGCCGCGTAGTCGCCGCCGGTCCAGCGCAGGCCGAGGTCGAGGTGCGACGCCGCGGTGGGCGAGTCGTCTTTTTCTTTTTCTTTGTTGTTGTCTCTTTCTCTGGCCACAGACGCCCGGCTGCTGACGTGCGCGCTGATTCCGCCAACCTTGTAGTCGCCGCCCAGCAGCGACACAAGCCGCTCAGTGCGCGCAAGAACTTCCTGGCGCAGCTCGAGGACCTCAGAGAGAAGCGACGCGCTGGCGTCAATGCACGAAGTCATCTGTGCTGAAGTTGTTTGTAAATCTGAGTGCGGAAATCTGACGGTCTGAAATATTACTTTCACTTGACTCCATAAAAACTATCTTGTACCAGATTTATTTATTATTTTAATCTATTCAAGAGATATTTAGATGCGGTCTTCGTGCAATGCAAGCCCCTTTTGCGCCAGTTCGGCCTTGTACACTTTCATGTCGCGTTCCAACAACTCGGATATATCGCGTCTACGCAAAACCATCAATTCCCGATTCGCAAGTTCGATTTCATCCATCGTGCTGTGTGTGTATTTTTTTTTTTTTTTTTTTTTTTGGAACTTTTCAGTGTCTGGTCTTTGAACGTTGCAAGGAATACTTGACAGTGCTCTATCCACAAGACACCTCCCTCCTCGTCCATCAGCCACTCTCTCTCACCTTTCTTTAATCTTCTTCAACTCTGTCTTGATGGATATAGCTATCGCGTTATCCTGCCAACTGGATACAAACGCCACTACTTTGTTTCTTTGAAGGAGATCCCGTTGGTTTTCTAATCGGTTTTCCTCCTTGACGCGTTTGTTGAACTTTTGTTCGGCTTGGATCGATACTTGACTCTTTTTTACTTCTTCCATTTTTTTTTTGTTTGATTTTGTTGATCGTGTCTTTTTTTTTTTTGGATTTACTCACGAAGGCAGTGTATTCTTTTCCTTTTTTCTTTATTCACCGCCAGAGGCGGTTCATCTTTATTATCTTTATTCTTCTTTTCTTGCAGTCAGTATTAATAATTGCTTTGCTCAAAACAAAAAATCACACGCCCCCACCACTTCTCGAAGTCGTAATAACATCATAATCCACAGCCCCTTTAGAAGAAACAAACTTGCTCCTCTGCTTCTTCTCCTTCAGCGTCGACAAGACATCCAAAAACTCTCCAAACTCAAGCGAATCCTTTCCATCCGTCAAATCTTTGGCAAGCACCGACCCAGTCTTCACATCTTCCACTCCCAGTGCCTTCAACACTTTTCCAATATCTTTGACGCGGATTCTTCCGTCGCTCTTGTAATCCAGTTTGCTGAATTCACGCTGGTAGGACGCAATCTCTTCAGGAACAAAGTGATTACGCGTATAGTAGGTGCGTTCTTCTGTGGGCAGATTCGCCGTATTCTCAAGGTAATGAAGTCCCATGCACGAGAGAAATTCAAGAGCAGTCGTGTATTCTTGAGCTTGTCTCTCCTTGGACCAGGAAAGCTCAGCCGCCATGATTTCAATCACACGAGGAAGTGTTTCCTTGGCAGCTTGTGCATTGAGCATTGCAAGACGGGTACGTCTAGCAAGAACATCCTATTCAACGAAATCAAGCCTTTTTAATATATAAAAAAAAAAAAAAAAAAGAATCAATCATTTTCCCACACTCCCATCACTTACCACCACAGTACAAGCATACTCTCGCCGAACAGCATACCGAACTTCAGCCTCAATATAGGGATACTGTGGCGACAACCGCTTCCCATGAATCGGCCACCGCGACCCCGTCATACTCGCCATACTCGCCACCGCCCACGCATTACTCCCATAACTATCCGCCAAATGCTGCGCAACCTCCGTCTCAATCCCAAAACTCTGAATGATTTTTATAAACATGTTTGGACTCCACCCGTCTGTTCCAACAAGCCGCGTCTTTTCAGTCACACAGGGGCCCCCGACTACCCCAGATAACCCAAACTTTTCAACGGCAACGTCAATGGTTTCTTGAGCCATCGATCGGTAGGTGGTCCACTTGCCGCCCGCGATTGTTAATAACCCGCTTTCGCTAACGTTGATCATATGGTTCCGGACAAGCGCCGCCGTGTTTTTGGCGGCGGGGTCGCGGACGAGGGGTCGGATCCCGCTCCATGCTGCGAGAACGTCGCCGCGGCGCACTTTGATTCCTGGGTCCAGGTAGTTTTCAACTTCTTTTAAGATCCAGGCAATGTCTTCTTCACTTGGCATTGGATTCGCTTCGACAGTCGTTGGTGAATCTAATGGGGGGGGGGAATAGTTGGGGTCGGGTTGAGTTGAAAGGTTAAACGTTCACGAAAATAACATTAAAAATAAAAATAAAAATGAAAACTAAAAAAAAAAAAAGCATGTTCAATCACAAAGCTCCCTAAACAACCTAACCTGTAGTTCCAGCAATCGTGTTCCCTTGCCACGGCAAAAAGAAAATCACCCTCCCATCACTTGTCTGCGGGTCAATCAACCCCATATTCCTCGGACTAAAGTAATTCGGAAGGATAATATGAACTCCAGCACTCGGCGCCACAATATCCCTCGTCGTCACACCTGTATCCAACTTCCTCAATCCGTCGCTGAATGGACCCGTCGCGTTGATGACTCCCTTGGCTTTCACTGTCCAGGATTTGCCTGTGATTGTGTCGCGTACGACGGCGCCGCAGATTTCCTGGTCGCCGAAGCCTTTGTGGCCGAGGAGGGTGGTGCGTGGCTTTTTTAGGAGTTGGATGACTTCAACGTGGTTGGCGAGGACGGCGCCGTGGGCGACGGCTGTGAGGGCGATGGCTACGTTCATTCGAGAGTCATTGTGTGCTCCTGTGTTTTGAAGGTTTAGAATGTTTAAACAAAACGCGCTCAATCCCCCCCCCCCCCCCCCCCCCCCCCCCCCCCCCCCCCCCCCCCCCCCCCCCTGGTCTCTCTCTCGCTCCGCTCTCGAAACCAGAAGAAAAGAAAAAGAAAGGAAAAAACAACGTGTAATTGCAAGGAAAAAACAAACTACAAACCATCATAATAAACCATCGCACCAACAAGATCATCGCTCTTCAACATGGGAAACGCTTCCAACGCTTTCCTCTTCCCTAAAAAGTAACTCCGACTGATACCTTCCTTCCCCGCAAGGAATTCATACGCCTTCGCGCCGACATAGTAATACGGCATTTTCCAGTAGCTGTACACGGGCAACATGATGGGGAGCTGGTATGACAAGTAAGGCGCGATTTTTAAAAACACGGAGCGCTCGTGGAGGGCTTCAACGACGAGTTTGTATTGCTCAATGTCGAGTTCTTTGACGGCTTTTTCGAGGTATCGGACGCCGCCGTGGACGAGTTTTGTGGATCGTGAGGATGTTCCTTGAAATTTTGTTATATAATTTAGTATAGATGTACACACGTGTTGAATAAGCCAGATAAAGGAAGAATATTTGTGATAGAAGTAGAACGAGGAGGGAGTGTTGGGATGGGTATATCTTTTTTGTTGTTGTCACCTGATGAGAAATCATCGCGTTCTACTAACGCCACTTTGAGACCCCTCGTGGCGGCATCCAATGCACATCCTACGCCTGTCGCGCCGCCGCCACAAATTAAAATATCAAACTCAAAGTCTGAGTTTAGCTTTTCGAGCATGGTTTCTCGGGAAGGAGGGATCCATAGTTGTGAGGGTTTATCGCTGCTGCTGCTGCTGCTGGGTTTCGAGACTGAAGGAGCTGTGTCGGCCATAAGCGACTTGCGGTTCAAGCTGTGGGATATAGCGATGGCGCCTGTTGCTGAGGCAACTGCCATCAGTCGCGTTGGTGTGGCTACTCTGCGAAACATTTTTTTTTATCAACAGGCCACATGGGCGGGGTTTATTCCTCAAAAAAAAGGCGTATATAGCTATTTAAATGCATATTTTTAGTTTTTGAAGAATTGGGAAAAAAAAGGCAGTGTTCACAAGCTGCCTTGTGGTTGTTGCTGGGCAGTAGCATTCGCAACAGCAGGTTTTGCTGGAATAGGGAATCTCTTGATGATAACGAGTTTTTGGTTACGTCGCCAAAACTCGGCTACAGATGCCGCAAACTTTTCGGGGACATCCTCCTATACTCCCGTTTTTTTTTTGTCAAAAGTGAATGTGAGAGTTGAAAAAAACCAAAAAACAAACTGATCGAACCTGAACGTAATGCCACGACTCCGGAAACACAACAACTTGAAACTTTCCTTGCATCTGACCAATCATCAACTCCTTGTCCAAACGATCTGTTCCAGCAAGAAGTAACATTCTTCCACATTTCATTCCCAAAAACTTTGTTGATAAGCCATCGAACCAGCCTGTGAGGGAGGTGCATGGGGTGGAAAAAAAAACGCATATGAAGATCGAACGAATGAATATATTTTTCTTTTTGATCAATGTTTACCTCGCCAATGTGGTTCAGATGCGGAAAGATTGGTTCTCCAAATGTATACAGGTGGGTCTCCCTTTTGAATGAATAGAGGAGGGACAGATAATTTTGCGGATTCTTTGTTTTGAACTTGGTGGTTTCTGAGACTAATAAATAATCACTATTAGCGCTCAAAATCACTTCCAAATTTGAAAAAAAAAAAAAAAAAAAAAAAAAAATGAGTGCAGACTTACTTCCACTTGATTGCATCCTCGACAGACCTGAATTGGGATGGTCGAGATTTCAAGATGCTTTGCATATGACTCAAGGAATCAATCGCAGTCCCTATCCACCAAAAAAAAAAAATGTGATCCTTCAATATGGTTGCCACAGAAGAAAAACTACTTTTGAACTGTAACCTTCTACCACATCAACCACAGTAACACCAACAACATTTGGAATCACATTCTTCAAACACGCGTCAACCACAACTGAGCCACCCATACTGTAATTATGAAAAAAAAAGTTAAAATACATGGGGGAGTTTGTAACGCAAATGACGTGGGAGAACCTGTGTCCAACCATGACAACTTCTTGGTCATTGCTCCTACGAATTGATGCCACCAATCTAACCAGATCATTCGAAAGAACATCCAACTCAAGAGATTCATTGGAAGTAACCGTTGCGCCTTTGTTGTTGTTGTTGTTTTTGTTCTTCTACGTGAGCATTGCTCGCAAATGACCAAAAGGCTTAAATCACCATGCCCTCGACAGTCAAAAGCAACTACAACAGCAGCCTCATCCGCTAGAATTCGAGCCAGCTTCTCAGCCGCCAGTCCAAATGTAAGTGCAGAAGATCCTGCTCCGTGGTGCAAAACAATCAGAGGAGCTTTGACTTTCTTGTCTGACTCTTGTGGCTGTGGCTGCGTTGTCCACTCATACACGCTATAGGCAGATGGGGAATCAAAAACACGCGAACCATTTGATGGAAGCAGAAGCGTACCAGAATTGGTCGTCGTCTATTGGAAGTGTGAAGGTCCGTTGGTTGATTGAGAGTGGTCCAGCCATCATTCTCTATTTTTATGAAGAATATTGAACAAGAATCTTCGTTATCTGCCCTTCTACTTCTTCTCTTTTATTCGATAATACTCATCATTGCTACATTCCTCTCCTGTTAACGCATGTTTTAACGATTGGAAAGTGAAATTTTCGTTTTCGATCCCCAAACTCACCCCCAAAAATGAGCATTCCACCATCTTACTCTGACTTCAGCAAGGACTTGAACGATCTCCTGGTAAGGCCTTTGACACTCTTTAAATAGATTGCTCTTCCCTGGCGAGAGACGGCGGAAGAACACATCTGGGGTAGACACAAAACTCTAACTCACAACCCCTGTTGGTTTTTTTTATCCAGAACAAGGACTACCCACTCGGTTCCTCCAAGCTTGAGATCAACACCACTGCTGCCAATGGATTCGTATGGATCAGACTTAAACTGTTGCTTTGGAGGGCAGCCTTTCTGATACCAACTTGCATCTTTTCCAACAGAAGCTCACCGTCAACAACGTCAAAGACAACACCACCGGAAAGATCGTCACCGATTTGAAGACAAAGTACGCCGACAAGGAGAACGGTTCGTTGTTTCTGGAGGTTGCATAAATGGCGTGATGGTTTGGGGGTCTTAGAAATTTTCTAAATAGGCGTCACTGTCACCAACACCTGGCACGCTGGAAACGCTCTTACCGCCCAGGTGGAGCTTCAAGACTTGATTTCTACTGGATTCAAGGTTGACCTTCACGGTTCCATCCACCCTGCCCTTGGGTATGTCTAACGCCTTTGATGTCATATGAATAAGAGAGGGGAATTTATAACCCACATATTTTGTTGCTTGATAGTACCACTGCTGCCAAGGCTGGACTTGAATTGAAGCAAGCGAACGTGTTTGCTCGATCCAGCGTTGATTTGCTCGCCAAGAGCGGAGCCACCGTTCATACCGATGTTGTTGTTGGGTAAAATCTACTTGTTTTCAGTTCCTCAGATATTGGAATCGGAGCTCTAAATTGTTTGTTTTTGGAAAAAAAAAAACAGCTCCGAAGGTTTGCTCCTTGCTGGAGACGTTGCCTACAACACTGCAGACCAATCCATCCACAGATACAACGTTGCTGTTGGATACAAGACTCCAGAATACCTCTTGGCTTTCCACGCGTAAGGAGTTTCGTTTATCGTGACCACTCACTTATGTCCCCAAAAAAATAAATTTCTACAGCACCAAGAAGTTCACTCACTTCACCGCTGGATACTTCCACAACATCAACAGCGGGCTCCAAGTCGCGACTCGTGCTACTTGGGACCAGGCTATCAACTCCCACGTCGGTATCGAAGTCGGAACCAAGTACGCGCTGGACAACGCCACCTTCATCAAGGCTAAAATCAACAATGAAGGTCGTTTGGGTCTTGGATACACTCAAATCTTGCGCCCAAGCATCAAGTTGCAGCTCGGAGGATCCTTTGACACCACCAGATTGAATGAAAACGTGCACAAGGTTGGATTGGCCTTTGTGATTGACAACTAGAAGCCTGGGGGGAAATGTTGGAAACACATTGTGGTGAAATAAGAAACAAGGAAAGCTTATTTTAAAACTCGTTACTCGTTTTCTGGTTTGAAATAATCAGGTCAAAATAAAAGAAAAAACAATTCTCTTCAATAAAATAAAGGCCATCAATGGCAGCTTACCACAACAGCTATCAGCGCTCAAGTGCAGCCGCCGATACTGTTGCTGAGCACTACAATGCTCGGCCTCAGGTAGGCGTAGATGCGAGACAGGAGTCGAGTATCATCCAACTCAAGAATTTGCACAACTGGATTAAGTCAGGTAATATCCTTCACGTCTTCCACTGGGTTTCTGAAGCTCCATTTTCTGCCCTTCTAGTTTTGATCCGGAAGTTTGTCAGGCGAGGAGATGCTGTCCTTGACTTCTGTTGCGGGTAGTCATGTCACTTGTCTCAAACCAGCATTCCTCTCATTTGGGAAAATAATTACAGGAAGGGAGGGGATTTAAACAAATGGATTAAAGCAGATATTTCGTATCTGGTTGGTGCTGGTGGGTGAAGCCTGATAATTGAAGCACTGGAATACTTATGACGGATGTTCTGCTTTGCTTTTAGATATTGCGAATGTATCTATCGACCACGCGATTGAAAGGTGCCGAGAACGGAACCCACGGTTCAGTGCCAAGTTTTATACAATGGATTGTTTTGTGGATCCAATCGAGAATATCGTTCAACCATATACGATTGATCTCGTGAGTTGTCAATTTGCATTGCATTATTGCGCGGAGAATGAAATCAAGGTTTCTGTTGTCGATACGTTTTTTTGCGCCTCTGAATGAGCTTCCCCACAGTTTGATCGCGCTTTGGATAATATCGCAGCGGCTTTGAAACCAGGCGGTCATTTCATTGCCACAATTCCAAACTGTTATCGATTAATGTAAAATCTTCTGTTTTTTGCATCATTCCATTAAAAATAATTATGCATTTGGCAGCAAACGACTGGAATCCACACCAGAGCTCGGTTGGGGAAATACAAAGTACAACATCCGATTTGACACAAAGGATCAATCAGTTTACGGTCACCGATACTACTTTCAGCTTGAAGATGCTATTGATGATTGCCCTGAATATGTGTTTCATTTCCCAACTTTCGTCCAGTTAGTTGTTACTGTCTTATTTGCTATTGGTTTTTTAAGTATTCCATATACAGAAAAGCGGCTGCTCGTGGTCTTGAACTTGTTTACGAGAAACCGTTTCATGACCTTTTTACCGAGGAAACGCAAGATAGAGAAAACTTGTCGCTGCTCTACAAGATGCGTGTCCTAGACGATAATGGAGTGATTTCAGCGGATGAATGGGAAGTGTCGGGCGTCTATATGGCGATCGCGTTACGAAAAAGGCGTTGAGTGTCTTGTTGATTTTGAGTTTTGTTTTGAATGTGCAATGTATTCAACATAAAAACTCATTTTCACTTAAATTCAAATATTTCAGTTTTAGAGAGTGTTTGAAAGTTGGTAAGGGGCCTGTCAATCGGTTGTTGTTGCAACGGAATTTCAATAGGTTTGGTGTTTTCTCTCCAGCATTTTCAGGTATCTCTCCAGTCAACTGATTATGATCCAGTAGTAATTCTATCAGACAACTAAGCTCGAAGATCTCTGGGGGTATTTTCCCTTCCAATCTGTTGAAATCGGCGGTAAAAGAAATCAATCCAACACAATTTCGAATTCCTGCGGGTATCGCTCCTGAGAGTAAGTTGCGGCTCAAATGCATGTGATAGATATGCTTGAAACTTTGTAAAAAGTGAATAGATCCAGTGAGTTTGTTGTTGGAAAGATTGACTTCTCTGAGATCCGTCAATGTTTGAGATGTCAAACGGGAATTCTGGATAATAAAGTTATTGTTTATTGTGATTGTCTTTTTCGGAGTTTTAATTAGTAATAGAATATTCCAGAATCGTCCCGCCCGCCATACGCGTCCAACAACGGAATCCTGACGTATCCTTGAGTTGTCCGTGATCGTGATGGCTGGACTATTGGCGTTCTAGTCAGCGGATCAAACACCCCCTTGCGACAATGTGCAGCGGGTTGACGATCACCATAATATCTTCCCCCTTGCGGCAATTTGCGCGGGTTGGAGCTTTCTTAGTTACTGTTACAAATAAATAATTTAATTTAATTTAATAATGAATATTTCCCCTTTGCAATTGTTTTAAAATTTGAAGTGGCGGATAGCATTTGCTCGCTCATCTCCATTCTGTAATTCAGTGAGGGTTCTCATACCCATTTGTCGTACAAGTTCTTTGTGTTGTTTTACTGGTAACGCTTTTGTAAGAATATCTGCAACCATTAATTCGGTTGGACAATAAATTAATTTTATTTCTTTGTTTTCCAAGTGTTCTCGAATAAAGAACATTTTAATATCCATGTGTTTTACTCTCGCGTGATGTACTGGATCAATCGCGATAGCCATGGTTGACATATTGTCTTGAAAGATTGTCATCGGATCTTCGATCTCAATATTTAATTCTTCCAATAACATTTGTAGCCATCTCGCTTCTTTGACAGCTTCGGTAAGTGCAATAAATTCAGCCTCAGTCGATGATAATGCAACTGTTGATTGTTTCTTTGAGAACCAATTGATCAGGCAGCCGAACGCATAAACGACAAAGCCAGAACGGGACTTTCGTTGAGGTTCGCCAGCGTAGCTCGCATCTGCCATTATGAAAGGCGCAGTTTTGCCTTTTAGTTTTATTGGATCACCCGTGATTCGGGACATCATCGGTGCATCAGTATCTTGGTCATTTGCGTTTGGATCGTCCGATGCCGTATCCATGATTATAACTGGATTTTGCGTCGGTTTATAAAATAGACCTAAATCGTAAGTAAATCTTACGTATTTTAAAACTCTAATTAATGCATCGTAATCGCATTGTCTAGGTTTATTTTGGTATTGTGCAAGTGTGTTCGACGAATAACTCAAGTCTGGTCTCGTCACTTGCGCCAGGTGAGATAGTTTCATATTTATCGATAATATTTGTTTCTTTATCTTATTACATATGATTAGTGGACTGTTTTCATTGTGTGTCCAAGATTCGCTTAATGGCGATTCCTTCATTTGGTCTCGGGTAATATCCCAAAAACCGGTTTCTTTCAATAATTCTCTGGTATAATTTGTTTGTCCTAACCATATTCCACCATTTATTCTTTCGATTTGGACTTTTAACATCCAGTTGGCGTTATCATTTTCGGTAATTGTGAATTTTTGTTTTAAAAGAGTTTTAACTATTTCGATCGCGTCTTTAGAATTACTTGCGATTAGAATGTCATCTACGTATATAAGTACTATTATCATTTGTTTTGTTTCAGAGTCAAATTTAAACATCATACAGTTATCGGATGCAAGTTGTTTGTATCCATTGTTCTTAAAATGGTCGCGAATAACTTTATAAAATTCTCGCGAAGATTGGTGTAGTCCATATAACGTTTTCTTTAATTCGGCAATAAGTGGGTCACCCTCTTTATTTGTTTCTTCGAAACCGGGTGGCATTCTCATAAAATTCTTTTCTTTTAATATTCCATGTAGGAACGCGGTCTTTATATCTGCCGTCGATGTGTGCAATCCAAGTAACATAGCAAGGGCTAGAGTTAAGCGAATCGCTTTCATCTTAACGACTGGTGAGAATGTTTCTTCATAGTCTTCATTTTTAATTTGACCCGATCCAACAGCAACAAGTCTTGCTTTGAATCTTTCCAGGAAACCTAAAGGATCCTGTTTGTAATCGAATACCCATTTAGCATTTATTAATTTTCTGCCTTCAGGTAACTCTTTTATACTTTTCTTATCGAAAACTCCCAAGTCCTTCAGCGATTCGAATTCAATCAGCATCGCTTTCTTCAGGTAACTTGCGAATTTATGATTTATTGCTTCTTTTAAATTCTTTGGTACTGGACCTAAGTCAGAAATTTTTATTTTTCCAGGTGGTGTTGCTGAATCAGCAACGTCATCCCAGTTTATTCTGTCTTTCGGAGCTCGTGTGCGATTAATGTTCACCGCAGCGGCTTTAAACTTTATTTCTTGTTTGTTTACGAAGTCATCAAGTTTTCGGTATTGTTTTTCTATTTTCTTTCGATGATTTCTGTGTTTGACTGAATTACTTGATTTGTTTTCGTCATCAGCTAGTAATTTAAATAATTTCACATTATTTGTCATTAATTCGTCTAAGACGATCGAGGTTAATACTTCGGGTATGTCTTCGACGTTGTTTTCGTTTATTTCAAATTTATAATTAACGCCATACATTTTAGGTTTCGAGACGACGTTTTTCTTCAATGGTTCCGTCACATTGGGTTTTGGTCGTTTCGATCCAACATCCGCAGTCGTTGGCCCTTTTTCTTTGGCATTTAGTTCTGTATTTAATTTTGGGTTTAATATCGGTTTGTTTTCCGTTTTCCGTTTCTTATTTGTTTTCTTAATGTATTTAATCTCATCTGATTTAGCGCGCTTTCCTGCCAACGGGATTCGCGCTTCTCCTTCAAGATCGCTCATGTCACTGATATTGGGAGATTCTAAATCAAGTGAGTCTACTTCGTCTTTTCCATTCGCATTCAATATTTCATTTTCTTTTTGATTGTTATATTGAATCACCTCTTCCTCAGGACACCCGAGGGATTCTGCGTGTTTCACTGGATTTGTGTTGTTCTGGCCGGAACTATTCACAGTTTCCAGTCGGAGTTGACCTTGAAAATCTAACTTTGTGTCTAGGACCTTTGTTTCGGTTCCGGAAATAATTGGCGTTTGTGTTTCTCCGGTAAGTACCACTTCTTTCGGGACACTTGCACCAAATAATTCAGCCGTACTCACACCCTTGAATTCTTCAACGTGCAGGTCTTTATATGCCGATTGTTGAAGTAGGAACGGATTCAAGTGATGCGGTCTCAGGACTAGACCAGGAAAGATTGTCGGGTAACATCGAATGTGGTACTCGGTACTCACAGACGCCGTTCTAAAAGTTATAAACCCGCAGCAGCGAATTACCATCAAATCCCAAGAAAATAACCGGTTCTCCTTTATGGAACTTGGTTCTGCGGACGAGTGGGTCTTTTATTTTCCTGACCTCGGCTCTTATTTCTTCGGGAATTAACTTCATCGCTAGGCAACCAAATGGATGGAAGTTTCGAATATCTATATTTATTGGTCGTGGTAATTGTTGGCACGGTATTTTCTTTGTAGTTGAATGCACTGATGCATTTTCTGTTAGTACAGTATATTCTAACGCAAACTTCTATATATTCAGGTGGGAGAAGACTCTGTTGTAGGGCACACGCCGCTCTATGGCCGGTTACTCCAATTGGTCGTTCGGCTCCACCATTAAATTCTTTTACATAACTTGGCGAAGGTTTGTGTTCCCATAAATTATCGGGTTTTTCACAAATTTCATTAAAATCGTTTGTATCCATTTCACCTCTATCAGATCTCCATTCAACTATTTTAATATTGTGTTTCTTTGTATTTTCTCACCGAAATCCCCAATCTTTTGGTCTAAGTCTTTCTTGTTGTGATGCCATAATAACCATTTATATTTTGTATAGGCGTCAACAATCAAGCTTGCGTATTTATATCTGTGGTACGTTTCCATCAATAGTGGAAATGTATCTTCATATAATGTGTATCCAAAATTTGGTGCGGTAAGTTTTGACGAACCAATTGGCTTTCTTTTAATGGCAACTAATCCACATATTGGACAGTCCGTGTCGCATTTTGAAAAATCAAATTCAATATTTCTTTCCTTCAGTGTGCGACATACGCCTTTTACGCCGATGTGGTTCAATTTATAATGCCACTTCATGTAATCATTTTCTACTTTCTTATTTTGTGAAGTTGGCATAATAAATTTCTTTTTCTTTTCTTCCTTAGCGTTTAATTGTTCATCTTTCTTATCGCTTGGTTTAGTTTTATTAGTTTTGGTATTATTTGTTATTTCTTTGTTTTGTCGGATTTTCGAAATTTCGAGATAATATAAGTCACCATGTCTTTTCCCTATTTGAACCATTTGATTTAATTCTTTTAAATATAAATGTACCGCATTTTTGTTCAGAACGATTGCGTCGTCCGATTCACCCAGTAGGTGTGTGACTGACATCAACGCTTCCGTTAATTCAGGTACGTATAACACATCTTCGACTTTTCTATTTATTCCATTTCCAATTTCCAGGATAATTGTTCCGTATCCTTTTACCGGAATTTTTGAGTCGTTTGCTAAGTATACATATTTTCCATTTGATGGTCTAAAGTCAATTAAATCCTTTTTATTCGGAGTCATGTATTTCGACGCTCCACAATCAACCATATCTTTGGATATCTCGGTATTTAATTTAACTTTGTTTGCGGTCAATTTGTTACATTTTTGGCAACCACAACATTTTATTTCAAATAATCCGACTTTGTTTAAAATATTTTCAAATAAATTCAATAAATAATTATTATCTTTCGATAATTCCGTTATAAAGTTGAAGTTCGCTTCTTTACTCATCGGAATCATTGTCGTTGTCGTCGGAAGAATCTCTTTCAGAGTCGTCATTGGTTTTTCTGGAATCTTCTTCGGTTCCTCCAACGAAACATGCTCTGGTGGGTTCAACTTCCTCCTTTTTATATTATGTTTGTTAATATTATTTATATTATTTTCATTTGAACTTACGTTCAACAAAGCTTGAAGTCTACTCATGTCTTCTTCTTTGACTTCGACATGATTTCCACGCGATCGTTGTTCAGTCTTTGGCTTCTTTTTGTAAGTACTTTCACGTTCGCGTTGAAACTTGCTTCGTTTTGACTTTGCATCCAAAATCGCTTTTTCCAACTCTTTGTGTTTACCAAATTTCATCATAGTATTGACTTTGGAACAATCTTTGAGTTCGTGAGGAGCTCCCGAAGGATGGAGGACGCATTGATTCACCGGGGATTCACTACGTTCGCGTTTCTTCGACTGGTAACTATTGTTTTGTTGTCGATGTTCGTCTTCGCGTTCGTATTTCTTACTGTATCGTCCCCCCTTGTAATATGGATCAAATATAGACGAATTTGCTTTGGCTTTAGCCGCGGTTTGTTCCTTTTCGAGCTCGTTTTGATAGTCTCGAAGACATCCACTCATTGCATCCAGCAAGGTACGTGCCGAATTGAACTTATTGTGACCGTCTTTGCGAATTTCTGACGCAACATGCATGAAACAATTTCCCATTACAGTGTTGGGATCGGGAAGCATTGCCTTACATGCCGCTAAGAACAAGTCCGTCAAGATATTATCCAACACCGTCGTTTCATCATTCGGTGCGTATCTCGGCTTTAATACTTGTGCTTCGTCTTTGAACTTTTCAGCTTCAGCCAGGAACGACTTCATATTGGCAGCGTCGTTGCGTTTAAATTGGCCCGCCAGATTCAAGACTTTCGTGAAATACTCCGAGGCCTGGGTTCCCGAGGCATCAACGTGAGCGATTTCCGATTCCAAGACTTTGATAGCGTTGAACAAGGTAGGTTTCGCCTTAAACTTCTCATCGCGAGACACTTTGTTGATTAAATCCGCATCTTTATGAAATAATTCATAAAGCTTCGCGAAAGCTTCAGCGTGGCGCGACTTAACTTTCTTTGCCTTTTCAACCTTCTTGTTGTATTGTTCAAGTTCCATGTCGTACGCCTTCCATTGAGATACGTACAAATTGTTTCTGTTTTCGTAACTCTTAATTGACGCAGCGTTTGCAGTAATATTTGTATTTGCAGTAGCAGCATCCGAAGCGCCTTCTTCAATAGTTTCAGGCATCAAGACCGGATGTTCAGGTCGTTGAATAGTTGGCTCTCTTGGCCCCGCGATGGTTTTATAGTCCATCAACTCATCGTCTTCGGTGAATTCATTATTGAATCCGAGACTTTGATAAATAATGGCCAAGTCTTTTTGACATTGTGCCCAGTTAAGAGCTGTGTAGCCCCCTTCATAAGTTTTGCGAAATTTCCCAATAAGGAAGTTCGCGTTTTTGTTTTGGCTCGAGTTGTCGTTTGAGAGCATTATTACGTCGTTGAATACGTTGTTGTGTTTGAGATGTCAAACGGGAATTCTGGATAATAAAGTTATTGTTTATTGTGATTGTCTTTTTCGGAGTTTTAATTAGTAATAGAATATTCCAGAATCGTCCCGCCCGCCATACGCGTCCAACAACGGAATCCTGACGTATCCTTGAGTTGTCCGTGATCGTGATGGCTGGACTATTGGCGTTCTAGTCAGCGGATCAAACAGTCAACAAGTTGAACGAGTCGGGAATTGCTCCAGCAAGATTACAATCATGGAGGGAGAGCTGGCAGATATTTCTTAAGTTGCATATTTCTGAAGGAATGCAGCTTTCCATGAGATTGCAGTATGATAAGTCTAGAACACGCAGATCACTGAGATTTGCAACCGTTGTTGGAATAACACCATATGAATCACAATTAGCACCAAGCGAGAGAAGCTGCAGCGATTCCATCATCCATAGTTCGGGAGGTAATTGTCCCACGACACCTGCATTAAATCCTTCCAAAGCTGTCAGCGTTGGATTCAAGAATGCTTTGGGAATTGGCTGATTAAGATCCAAGTTGGAAATATCCAGCTTTTTACTGTTTTTAGAGATCAAGGTTGCATAAACATGTTGATGGGTTTCCGGCAATTTAAACAGCATTCCATAATCGGGATCCAAGTGCAGCCAATACCGTTTCGCGTTTATCAATGCAAACCCATCGCTCTCAATAATGCTGTTAATAAAGCGAGATAATCTCTTGTATCTCACGGCTGTTTGGGGATGTATCCAACCAAAGATTTCTTGGATTAGTTCTGCTGGCAACGCGTAAAAATGCATTATATTTGATAAATAATTAACAAGTTAAACAATACTATTAAACGATGACCTTCTCCTTCCTCCCCAAACGCCGCCCGTCGTTTTGTTCAACCCGGAATCTGTACTTGCAGCAGATATGCTACCTGTTGATCCCATTGGAGCTCTTGAAGCCATTTCCAATTCGCATTCATGTTTTGCCTTATCTAATGCAAATTCAACCATTGTTCGATTTCGGATCAAGGTTATATATGGCCACGTTGATTTCTCTCCTTTCAAAATCCAGTGCTTCATGGTTTCTTTGTTTGGATTGGAGAAAATGGCGGTAAAGTCCTTGTTTTATAAGCAAGAAGTTGGTTAGAAGTTTCGTCGCATTATTCTTAAAAAAATATAAACACTCACACTTAATGTCAATGTTGGGGAAATAGTCACGTGTCCCAATATCTTATGCGAAAAAAGGGATTTGACTGTTGCTGGAAGGAATCCAAAGTAACCGATTTGATTTATCCTATGACGAAACTCGTTGAACATGAACGCCAAAATGCTTTCAAAGAAACTTGTTTTGCGATATTGAGGTCCTTTTGGAAGAAATGGTGTGGCGAGGGGGGATGATTGAGATACAATGAAATGGTTTACATTGAATAATTCAGCCAATCTGGTTTCTGGGGATTCTCTAATGTTCTTTTCGTGAGTTTTGAATTATAGAGAGGAATAGAAAACTCAACGAATCGTAAGAAGAATCGCCCCATTTTATGTCTGCGCGATAAAAAGTATAGAAGCCAGTGAGAACAGTATGATAACGAAAAAGATGTCACCAACGGGAAGCAGTCCAAGGTA
This sequence comes from Obelidium mucronatum, assembly GCA_025765595.1. NCBI lineage: Eukaryota > Fungi > Chytridiomycota > Chytridiomycetes > Chytridiales > Chytriomycetaceae > Obelidium > Obelidium mucronatum. Next base: position 184,743 of record JAIVFH010000040.1, read on the forward strand.
CAACTTTCCCTGTTTTGTCTTTCGCCAACAAATCGACCGATCTAAATATTCCTAATGAGGACGCGCTTGCACAAGCAGCTGTTCGAATTAATACTGTTGGAGCGGTCAGATAATTTAAAAGTCGGGGAACTTCGTTTTTCCTGAAAACATAAACGCGTCAAAAAATCAAAGATCAAAACTTCGGTGCAATACCTCTCTGAGCTAACGGTTATGTTTAATATACGCCTTGTTTTTTTGAAAGCCTCCTCGAATGTGATATCCCCCAAATTATCGTTCACACCCTGAGTCAGAACATTAGAGTCCAACAAGTAACCATGCTGAATCAATCGAATCAGTTTTCTTTTGTATCCACCCTTCCCTTCTCTCTTCTGAAATGCGTCCAACTTTATTCCACTGGCATCAAAAATCCGTGCCAATTCATCATCCGTGTGAATACAGATAAGCGCCGCCGCGAGAGCACTTATAGATGATCCACTTATAATCCGCGGAAGCAAAGACTGCTCAAACAAAGTTTTTGCAACCCCAAAATGATACAAGGCAAATGAGGCACCCCCATGAAGAATCAAAGCAGAACAGCCGAATGACTGACGCGTATCTGTGAGAAATTCGTGCTTTCCAGAAGAGGGTGGGCATTTTGAGATTTCTTGGATATTTTTAACCACCTGCGTAGATGTTGTTATGGCATATTGATGGCTATATGTGCTGACCTCTTCGTGGTAATCTTCAATCAGCTTCTTTGTTTTCAAAAACAAATGCGAATAGAGATAGATTTCATTGAGGCCGCCTAGATTCCGCAATAAGCCTGTTGTTTGGAGGTCTCAGTTTGGGATCGCCCATCGACCATATGGAAGGCAACTCAATTACCGGAACGAAGAAGATAAATCATTTGAGAAATGTCTTTGGAGAGTCGAGCTTTGTTCAACATTTCTCTTCGATGTCGAATCAAGTTGTAATCGTACACCAAACTCTCATCATCCAAACTCCAGTTCTTGTCAAGTTCTTTGATCCTGCCTTGCTTTTAAGCCATCTTGTATTCATAATGAGCAAAATATTTAAATACCGGTCCAGATTCTCTGCCGTTACACTCCAAACGCCATACGAGTTGGCGTTCGCCATTTTCGTCTCGAGGTGGAACTGATCTTCAATCTTCATTTCTCATAATAAAATTAAGATAGTTTTATATTGAGTTGATTTTTTAAACTTTCAAAGGTTAATTTATCTTTATCGCTGACGTTTTTCGGCTCAAGGAAGGCTTCATTGTTCCTGCGGGTGACCCCACCCTCCTCAGTGTTCCGCTTTCCTGCTCCAAACTATGAGATGTCGCAAAGGATCCATTGCCCCGGTATTCCGCAATCGCCTTTCCCATTCGACCTTCATAAGTTGAAAACAGAGTTAAAAACGCAACTTGAGTCAGAAAAATGAAGGACAAATATGGCATAGTCGACGATGGAGCGAAATTGAGCAAAGCAAATACTACGATATTGTAGATCAGTATGAATCCTGCCCTTATAATGTTAAGTTTCGCTATTGTGTCGTACGCGAGAATGGTTCTTTCAGCAAGTGGCTTTGTCTGAAAAGATCTGCCACCATCGAGAGGAACTTGATTTACCGAGACATTTGCATTCGCTATTCCTTTTGCAGTGCGCATGGCTTTATAGAAGAGGTTTAAATTGCTCGCGACAATCAGGACTTCGATGGTGATGTCCAACCAAGTGTATATATTTCCAGATACAACTCCTTGCTCAAAGAAACCTATTTCAAAAGAAATTGGTTTTGTTGGTATTTCTTTTCGGGGATATTCAATGTGATCACTGTGGTCGGTGGAACGTACATCTCGAAATCTCGGGGACAAAGAGGTAGCCAGACGCGCCAGTATCCCAGATTCCAATGACAAATCTGACAGCTCCAATTATATAAGCCTGATACCAAAAGAAACGTATCTCGTTGTTGAGATATGCCACTTCTGCCAACCAACAAAACAAGGTAATCGTGAAAGCCAAATGGTAGAAAAAGTTCATTCCGAGTGTGAGAATATAGCACGAAGTATCTCCTCCGTTAAGCGGTCCAGGAATAAAGCGAACCATTGCGGCAAACGCGTACATTAAAGTCGCACATCCAAGACCCAAAAGTTTCGTGTACCGCACACTGGACACTTGAATATGGGTGGCGTTCGAACTTATGTCGAAAATCATTTTTACATGAATCGCAAACCAGAACAGAGCGAGAGTCAACTGTCCGATGACAATCGGGTGCATTTTGGAAAATGCTATTGTCCAACAACAATTATTAAACTGCCGAATAATCTAATATGGGAAAATTATCCTGGGGGGGATATCCGATTAAAGAGGATTGAAGAATAAGCTGGTTTCGGCGGGATTTATTATATCAAAAGAGATATTAATAAAAGCAGTTTACAAATGCTTGTACAATCGGGCAAAATGCACCTTCGTCGCCGTGTTCGCATAACGGCTATTTCCGCTGTATTATTATTGGGTGGGATTTACAAACTCAAAGACTTGCTGATAAGCGAGGAGGCAAATGCAATTTCTTTGGAAAGGAAGGGTTTAGGCGCGGGTTCTTCTGAAACCGACGAACCCTCAACAGTCAAAGATTTAACCCCGGCAGAGCTTGGACTGACGCAGTGTATTATTGCCACGAATGGACTGGACGTTTCTTCTCAAACGTCAAATGATGACAGCCAACAGAGACTGTCTATTCCACAATTACTCAAACTATGCCATACCGGTAAAGATCTTATGATAACGCGTGATTATGCTCTGTCTGGACCAAAATTAAAGGATATTTATCTGTCAACCTGCTATCCGATTGAAATGAGTGCGGTAAGTCTTTTCAGTTGCCTGGTTATTTTAATTCGCGAGGAATAATATCTTTTTAGAGCCAAGGGGGTAGATCTATGGGGCATTGTTCTGACTTTGTCCAGTACATATTTCACTCAGGTATGCGCTTGAACCCTGAATTCGACGATGATACATGGATGCAAAAGATCAAAAACTGCCCACACTCTACCTATTTCCATGCTGCATATCCGGTATTTTAAATGACATTCATTTTGGTCGCGAGATTCTAACCAATGAGCCAAATAGATTGACTTGTTTTTCACCTACAATCCAACAAAAATCCACAACATCTGGCTCCCAAACATTGAACAAATGGAGCGCTGGCAATCTTGGCTGCTACCCCAAACTCACGCCATTCTCTGTAAAGTTCGAATCCTTTGCACAGCTTTGGAAGAGTATATCAAGGAGAACAAAATCAACCCTGCGCCTCCTCTTCGCTTCATGTCCCACAGCACGCCTGACGCGCTGCTCAGCTTTCAAGAAATTTTATCAAACAATACTACGCGACCCCCTGTCAAGCAGGATTTCAACAAATTCGTTCATGTTTATGGAAAGAGTTTTTGGAAACATACGGCCGAAGTGATCAACTGCTTCAAATGGCATCCAGAGTGGCCTCTACTCACAGTTATTGGAAGCAAAGATGCTGCTGCGTGGGGCTTTAGTGAAGACAAGCCGGCGCCAAATAATATTCAAGTTTTTTCAACTCTGGAAATCGAAACGCTAAGAGAGTTGCAGTTTCAAGGAGGAATTCATCTCTGTCCTTCAAATAATGAAGGATATGGTCATTACATAAATGAAGCGAGAGCTTTGGGTGCTGTTGTGATAACAACAAATCATGCACCAATGAATGAGTTTGTGGAAGATGGTGTGAGCGGGATTTTGGTTGGACACAATCCCCCATATCGAGAAACTTATCGCCTCATCGAACCGCACTTTTTGCCAAGCGTGAATGTGAAGCCGTTCCATATTTGCGAAGGCGTAAAGCGTGTCTTGGAAATGACTGAAGCTCAAAGATCTGAAATGGGGCGTAAAGCTCGAGCTGCTTATGAAGAAGAAACGCGATTGATGGAAACCAATTTGGAGGCCTTGGAAACTGAGACTCTAGAGTGGTTGAATCAGGGCCAACGCGGAATAAAACAATGGAGAGCTGATATGCAGGCTTTAGTTACAGCAATTACGGATGAATGCGACATAAAGGGTGATATAATTATTTACTGACGTTATAATAAATACTTTGACGATGAAAGTACAAAACACTACTAAAAGAACAAGGACCTCTGATCACATCAAAACTGATTCAGACTCCCAAACTGATTCCACCAAGCGCGCAAAACTTTCAACCTTAGTTTTGGGAGATAAAATCCCTTTCAATATTCCACTCCTGCAAACGCACGCAGAAGAGGAATTTTCACTGCACAAGGAGTCTCAAAACTCTGGACTCATTCTGTTTTCGTGCCCTGGGCAAGCAGAGGGATATCGAGACCAAATGGCTGAGTTTGTCGCACGAGGATTCAAACCCCTGTGGGTCCATGCTGGTTCTGTCGCAGATCTGGAAAGATGGAAAAAGAGACACAAATACTCAGAAGATGTCGTTCTGGTAAAGTACCAATCTTTTTCAGCTTGTTCTCAAAGGCCAAAAAGTAATAGGATCCAGAAAATATTATTGCGAACTTATTTGGATACGCAAAAGAAGGTGGATCTCGTGTGATTCGGTCGTGTATTGTAATAGCCAAAGGGGGCACTGTGGACCATGTTAAGATAAAAGCCCCGACAAAGAATAGTTGGAGCGAAACTTTGGCAGTTCTGACCAAAGAATGATGATGATGATGATGATGATGTTAACGTTACAATACAACACAACCGCATGTGTTTTTTAATATTCAAAAATCATCAAAACAGCTGTATACATATAGTTTCCAGACTCCTTGTAAAGACACCTCCTCCTCCCATCTTATCCCTAAAAAACTTCGGGAACACCAACTGCTTCAGCTTCTCACTTCGTTTCGCACCTATAATAACACTTTCAGTATCAGTCACCAAAGTTGATCCAACGGTGAATCGTGAGTTCAGCGTAGCATGAGCTCGAATCCAAATATCGTTCGCATCCTTGTCACCCACAACTAGGATTACATCCCTAGCCGCTTTCCGCAACTTTTCATGCTGTCTATCTTCAAGAAATGGCCACGCGCACTGAGTAACTCTCACAAGCTCCGGGATTTGAAGAACTGGAATAGACGCGACGATATTTGCCAACGTGTCCAAACAATTGACCACAATTCTGAATACAACTGAATGTTCGTCATTTAAACCTGTTTCGGCGGTCATGACACTCTTGACAAGCGCTGACCGCTTGTTGGGGGTGGTAGAAGGACGGAACGAAAACGTTGCAAGGACCGTCTCCAGTTTTGGCAGCAGGTCTTGCACAAACCGCTTGCAAATGAATCCTTTAGAAACAGAGGCAAACGCAGAGATCAATAGCAGCGCGTCAAGTATCACAAAGTGGTAGGCTGTGTTTCCAAGGAGTCTTATCACGGTGGGCCATAGAACATGAACGAGAGGATTCATAGTATTCGGCTTGTGGACAAGGAGACGCACAGATTTGGCGCACAATCGGAGGAGAAGGCTTTGCAAGTGCGGGTCTTTGTCACGGGCAAGAAAGTGTTGAGACTTCGTCAAGATTTTTTGAGCCATTTGTTCCGAGGTTGTGAGCTTGGGATTTCCATCGTCTTCGTCCGTATGCGCCTCTTCCATCACCTCTTCATCTGTTTGTAGCTTTTCTTCTGGGGATGAAGACGTGCTTGTCGATTCAAACGGCTTGGAAGGGTTCCGTTGGAAAACTTCCTCAGCTTCTTCGTCTAGCCGCCTATTTCGCATTGCTCGAGCTTCAAATTTTTTTTGAAAAGCGCTCATATCCTTGGACACGCCACTCTCTTCCAGCTCTGTTACGCTGTCTGGAGGTGCCTCCAACCTCGAAGGCTGGACACTGCGAAAAATCTCATCTCCAAGCCCCCTCGCATTCAGGAGCACGGTTGTCAACCTCTCCAACGCCACAAAAACAGTCTCTAGCAAGTCAATATTCCCGCTATCGCCATCGCCAGAATCTTGATTGAAGTCAATAGCCATCAAAATGTCCTCAAAAGAGTCATCCAAATAAGGCAGAATCTCCTTCCCGGCAACGTCCAACACCGCGACCAAAACTTTTGGCGCATTAGGGAATTCAGCGAGATATCTTAATCTCATACTGAGATCATTGACAATGTAATCAATATTACCAATCAAAAGCGGCTTTACACCACCCGAATAAGAACAAGCATAGGCGATGCTTTGCAACGCATGAGATGCTGTTTGGCTGACCATTTTGTTCGTATCTCCGCACTTTTCAATAACCGGGTATAGGGCGTCAATTAGAAAAGGTGTGAAACCCGCACCTAGTCTTGTAGATGCGATCGCAAGGCCATCGAGGAGAAGACAAGTACTAATAACGTTAGAAGTTGATAGTTTTGATGATCATGCTGCTGTTTCTGGTGTTGCCGCCAGTAGTTGAATCAATCTCCTTATTCTTTTTCGACTTTTGCTGAAGTTTAAATTGCCGCTGCGTAGTAGGTGCAGGGAGAATAGAAGAGTTCAGATATATCATCACAAGACTTCGAAGAATCAAAGATTGTGACTCATGGGTGTTATGAGAGTGACTTGGTGGTCCTTGTGGACTTGGGTGACGTAAGCCTGAACAAAATTCGTTCAATAGAAAAATAGCGACAGACTTATTTGATGCGTGCGCAGACGGATCTTCAAAAAACGCGACGAGGCGGTTAAATATCAGTTGTCCGTTCGCGTATTGGGCCAATAGTTTGAACACACGAGAAACTCCAATCACAACATCATTTGGCTGATTGGAATCCAAGAATTTCGTCACAGCACCCCACGCAGAGCTTTGTGATTCTTGTCTTTGTGTTGTACTATCACTTCCAAATGAAATCGCGGTTGACTTTCCAATATCTCTGTCCTCTATGACCTTCACATTGGAATTCTCAAAAACAACCGTCGTCATAACCGATTCCAAAAAAACATCAACAGCTTCAGTCGTAAAATGAAACTCTCGTAAGCGCTCAGCCGTCTCATGATTCTTTCCGGCACAAATTAGGTATCCACAACACAGTCTTAAAAGATCCACCTTCAAGTCCCAGTCAAGTCCACTCAACGCGCGTGGGATTTCTTCTCGCATCAGATTGAACAGACATTGTAACATAAGATCGGTCAGTTTCTGCACACGTTGATCGGTTGAATCGATTTCTGCTCTTTCCAAGTCTTTGGCTGCTATGTCAGCGAATAATTCTAAGCACCTGGTTCGAACTTGCTCCGTCTCGTCTTCAATGAATCCAGCAACACACTGCAAAAGGCATCGAGTGATGGTCTCGTCGACAGCCAAACGTTCATAACAATTTGCAAGCAACGCCGCTGAATATTCTAGATAAGCAAGACGCACTTTATAGCTCGGATGTCGTTGCGTCTTTTTCAGTGGAAGTAGGAGCTTTTGAACCACTTGAGCCATTCGGCTGATTGTGTTGTCGTACCAAGTACGCGTACGAATATCTGTTTGCGACATCGCTGATGAAACTGAACGCCATATCCATTCGTGCATTTAGCGGTTGCAAGTTGTTTCCAAGAGTGATTACCTGGTGACAGTGCTTGTGACACGATGGCAGAAAGAAGCTGTAAGAGCTTTCACCAAAACACTCGAGGCGATCTTTTCCCCGGCTGAATCAATGAAGACAACTAGGTTTGACACGATTCCCGGCAATACTTTCGCAGTGTTTTGGGGGTCCAACAGACCGCAGATGGCGAAAAGTACATCCAAGCAAACGGTCTGGAGCAGCTTATCCTTTGACGGCAAAAATGCATCGATAATGCACGTTATTGCGTGGGCATAGTAGGGCACCCATTTTGTCTCCTTCTTGACTGCCACCAGTGCGACCGCTTCGGGGGTGATTAGCCTCGACTGCTTCAAGACAGCCATGAGCGATTTAATTGCGTCTGTCTTGAATTCATCGGACAGCGGCACTGGCTTTGCGGGCTTGGCAATGAGTGTAGAGGGGATGCCCCCGTGTTCAAGTAGAAGCGGTACAGCAATAAGAACATCTTTGAAACTGACCGATACAGAAGGAATTAATTCAATGGCTCAAGTCGCTAAATTCAATTACAAATACATTTGGAGGGGGACTGGATCCAGCTGACAAAGGACAAGAGCAAGACAACGGCACTGCGACTTCTTTCGTCTGTGGCGGAGTCTCTCCAGCTAAAACATCAAATAAAGGCGATAATAGAGCTGATAAGTGCGTTGGTGCAACTCGGTTAGTTTCGAGAAGCTCGGCAACTTGATTTAGTTTCTGTTTGTCCATGATAAAAACCGAATAGGACTGTGAAGTTCGCCACAAACTGTAATATCAAATATAGCAAATTAAATAATTTATACTCTGAATCTGACAGATATCACAGGTCTTGGATTACAACACGTAAGCTTTCTCATTAAGTATTGATATTTGTTGCGGTGAACGGTGTTAAGTAACATCAAATCATAAAATTTACGAAATAAATTATATTCATTTTGTTAACTTAAATATTGGATTGAGTTTTGTTCGCGTTAAGCGGTCTCCATTGTCCTGTGCGTGAAAGAAGTTAACCCCTCCTTGTATCACAAAACATTTCACATACCTGATTGGGTCTCGACTTCAGATATGAATGCCGCTGGTCTTCTTGACTATCATGCCGTCCTACTGATTTGGAACGTGTCCGAGCTCTCTCAGAGTTCCTGTCCGACTTTTCCATTTGTGGTTGATGCTTCTCACTACCCCTCAAAATTTCGTATTCATTTGATGACCGATAGCTGTTTTTCACTAGCGTTGGAGATTTTGCTATATCTCGACACATCATCGATTATATGTTCAGGGCTTCTCCTCGCCGAATCTTCCTTTAATGCACCAATGCTGGGAACTGGTCTGGATAGAGAGTCTTTGGATGCCATCAACAGCTTCTTTTGCATTTGTGCCAGTTGCTTAGCAAATTCTCGAGCATTATTCGACAGTTCCTGTTCCAATGCGACAATTCTAGTTTCATTGCTTTCTGCACGCATCAATACTTCATAATAGTCTTCTTCAGAAATTGAATCTTTACATTTCAATCGATGATCAGATTCAGGCACTTCCTAAAAACAACATTTCGTTTGAACCAAGTTGAAAGGAGTTACTTGGCAATATAACATACTGCAAGCTGCTTCTCCAACTCCATTACCCGCTTCTTGAGTTCCAAGTTTTCATCGGAAAGCATTTTTTGAAGGTTGGCTTCCATGTCTTGTGGTTCTTTGGATGTGAGTAAATCAGTGATTTTGCCTGGAATCCAATGAATTATCCATTAACCCAATTGCCTTTTAAATCACATATTTGTGGAATTTTTACCTTGCATATTTGCAGGCATCCGTTCCTTTAAATAAGTTCCCAACTTTTCAATTACATTCTCTTGCTTTCGAATAGTCTCTCTTGAATCCTGTAGTACATCTTTATCCCGTTGCAACCTCTGCACTAGATTTTGTTGCGCCATATGCGCTTGCTGCAGCTCCAAATATCTTTTCTCAAAGTCATTGCGTTCCATGAGAATTAAATTGGACGATTCGACGCGTTGTAGGAGATCTTTTGTTTTCGCAAGCTCGGAGGAAAGTCGATCCGCCATAGAAGTATACCGGCGTTGGAGTTCAGCAGTGTGGTATGTCTTGAATATCGATGGTATTGAGGAGTTGGGTTGTTTTCAGTTCTTTATCGTGTAGTTTTGTTTCAAGGTGTTGGATTTTATCCTTTTTTTTATTTTTTTTTATTTTTTATTTTTGGAAATGTTAGAGTAATTCATCATTGTTGCAGAAAATACAGTACTAAATCGTACCTCGAGTTTGGCATTCCGTTCCTTTCCCGCAACAATATCTAACCCAAGCTTTTGAATCGCCAGCGATCTATTTTCAAGCTCCTGTAGGAGTCTGTCAATCAAGTTTCTGACGTTGGGCTACATCGGAATACTTGAATGTGATTTCTCTTGAATCAGATATGCTGTGAAACCAAGATTGGAAATTAAATCAAAGATAAAAATCAAAATATTCCTTTACGTGTCGCCTTCTGCCGCCACTGCTGCGGCCGTCAACTCAGGTCTCCCGTTCCGCTTTGACCATTTCAAGAAGCTGCTCAAAACTTCCACGGAAAGCCGCTGCTTGACGCTTCTCAGATGATCGAGTTAAGCTAGTAGTTTTGGGTTTCAGAGAATCGGGGTTGATTTGATTCTAATGTCCCCCCCCCCAAAAAGGTTAACTCTCAAAAAAGAGGGATGGTAATGGATAAACTCGACGATCTTTTTTCCGTCTTACCCATGTATCGGGCACGCGCAAATCCAACGAGCAATAAGTATCTCCGCCATACGGGCTTCCGCCATATCCACCACTACCGCCGACGCCAGTGAAAAAAACTTTCACTTTATCAAGATTCAAGACTTTCCGTTTCTCGGCTGCACTGATTATCGAGAAATCTCCAAGAGGGATTATAGAATATCCAATTAAGTCATCAATCACCAGGCCTTTGGATCCAGATAGAGGCCTGTTTTCCATGATGACTGGATCTCGATAGAATTCAACGACGACACTTGACTCTGCATTAAACAAGAGCTTTTTTTTTTTTTTTTGGGGGGGGGGGGGGGGGGGGGGGGGGGGGGGAATGAAACGTCGCGCAAAAAAAAGAGGAGTCTCAAACCATATTTATAAAAAACACGAAATGATGATTCCACTCCGGTTTCGTTGTTTGCGGAGAGCTTAAAGTCATTTGATAATAGTTGGCTTCGGCATTGCTGTTGTCCCGTCTTGATACCCCTTTGGCAACGGTTTGGTTATGAATAGAATTTCGACGGCATGGCATCCTTGATGAGCGGGATAGTCACTGATTAGAGTTCCATTTGAATCAAAATCTAGTTGGGTGATTGGAGCGAGCTGTGGGAATGTAGTTGGGCATCCTTCCTAAAATTTTCGCAACATATGAACAAACAGATCATGAAAAAAACGGGAAGAGGTTCCAAAAAATAAGAATACACATAAAAAGCGACAGGGCAATCAAAAATTATGGCAGACGATACCTGAATTCTTTTTTCAATCAAATCCATTTTGGCAACATATTCACTGGAACTATGCACCACCTTCACCACTGCAATACAACGCGCCGAAAAGGGTAAATCAACTGATTCTGCGTAAAATAACTTCAAGAATCATTGTTCTAGACGCGTAATCACGTTGTAGCATAGTCGGCTGTGTAACTGCTCTGTCCTCGTTGAGAACGGAAATACGGATCGACGGTGTGTATTCCTTGTGGACTGTTGAAACAGATCTTAACACTAGAGTTTGTTGACGATGGGATGTGAACACGGTGGTTGGGATGGGAAGCACGAATTTTGCAATGTATCGTTTGGAGTTCTCATCCAAAATAGAAATGAAGATTTCGCGGGGAGGCGTTGATGATGAGGAGGAAAAACTTTCTTCGAATTCAAGGGTGAATTTTTCAGCAAATGTGGCCTCTTGGCCAGGCTGTGCTGTATGGGTTACAAGTTTCGCCCGAACCCCACTTGCTGCGTCTTGGGCTGTTTTGATGGAGATATATGGCACAGGAAGGGTCTTTTGAGTTGTGTTGAGAATTGTGAGGGTGGGCAGGTTCCAGATGTTGTGCACATATATCGTGATTCTCTGTCCTGATTTTGGCAAGTCGGTTGTTGGTGATATGAAATACAGCACTTATAGCCCGAGTCAATAAAATGATCTCTACGAAATTAAAAAAGCATGTCTTACGATCAGAATGCGTGTTTTCCACAGAATCTATGCCTTCGTTAACCTCGTCGAAACGAGTACGTCTCAGGAAGTTTGTCCCAAACCCTTCTTCGTCCATATGTCCAGATCGGGCATCATTTTCTATAATATTATTCCTTGCAGATCCAGTAATGCTTTGACGGTTTCTATTGGTTTGATCGGAATCAAGGTGCATTCCTAATCGAATATGACCAGCGACTCTGGCCGGGAAACCAGGCAACGAATCCGACATCAATGAGATCAAATCCGACTTCCTCAATTCAGCTTTTAGCTCGTCTATATCCTGGAATTTGAATATATGAGATCCGACTCGGGTGACTGACGCTGCTCCGTTTGATGGATTCTTTTCAACTTTCACAGCAGAGACTGTTATCTTAAGTAGAGGTTCCGAAACACTATTGCTGGAGTTTGCTGTTGTACTTAGACGGTGGTTGATCGTGGCCGGGATCGGGAAGGAGAAGGTGTTTGGATTGAATTGCTGGGTGCCGTGAAGGAGGAGTCGACACATCCGTTCGGGTGGGTTTATCAAGAGACTGCTGAACTCCCCTAAACACTGCCTCAAACTTGATGTAGTAGTTGCCTTCGTCTTCAAACTCCGCTTCTGAGATTGTGAGTTTGAGCTCTTTGATTCCCTCACCCATTTTATTGAATATTGTCAGGAATTAAAAAAAAGCGTTTTATACTTGTACAATTTTACAACTCTATATGATCGCGTTTCGTTTTCAATTCATTGTATAGGCTATCCAGGGATCCTCTGCTCCAGTCAATTTTATGTCGGATTTCAAGCATTTCTACTTGGCGTTGGAGAATACCAACAGCAGTAGAGTGCTTCTGCAAGACAGAGTCCAACTCTCCCATGTCTTTGTTCTTGATTCGAATAACAAATTTACTGTACGGAATCTGATTTTCATAAGGAAGAATGATGTCGTCGGCTAAGATGACAGGAATCGATAGTGCATAGATGCAGTCGAAAAGCCGGGGTGACCTTTTGTTTGAATTAAGTGAGGATACATTTCACAATTGACTAACCATGGAGACCAGCCAGAAGGACACAGGCAAAACCTGTGTTCAAAAAAATGGCGAAAAAAACACCACTGAGTAATCAACATGCATTGACATAATCACGCCAATCTTAAAAGAAAATAATAAGAATATTTTACGTAGATTCTCCTAGCTCTTTCCAATATTCTTCTGTTGTCGTGTGTTGATCGCGTACGTAGTACCTTTCAGGATGTGTGTTTCCAAGCTCGCGGATATACTGTCGGACGCCGAAGCTGTATCGATAATCATCGATGATGGTTCCACGGAAATATGCAAATATATTTCGAGGTTTGAAAGCCCATCCAGCTGAAAAACAAATTGTTGGTTCACGAAATAACTTTGCCGCGATCCAATCACTACTCTTCAGAATTGACAACAGGCCCATAGAATAAGATAAGAATCTTGAAAGATGGCATGATGGTAAATCGGGATATATTGACAGTGCATACGAATAGTTTGCAAAAGTCGGAATAACAATGTCCTTTGATGGATTGTGGTTTGGAAGCACTTTCGGATCCAAAGAACCAAGAGCAGTTAGGTGAACCGCTTTTGATATTTTTGACCGAATCGGGGAATCCCAGCCCAACACTTCTGATGCCTGATCCCAAGAAAAGACAAACAAATGATTCGATCCTGTTGACTCATTAAGCTTTCAGCCTGACCGAGTTATTGAATGGAGTGCTGCTTCAGTACCATGTGTCTTATTCCAGTAGTCCCATTTTGTGGATATTTGTGACATTATGTTTTCGATATGTTGTCCCTGAATAGAGTTCAGTGTTTTCAAAAAATACAAAAGAAGCTCTGAGACTCACGGCCAGTTTTTTGCATACTTCAGGAGGTCGAGCTGGACTGGTAGCTCCAAACACGCAGGAATGGTACACGTGTGTTGCACAGTGTGGCACAAGCAGCCAGTCCCAGCCAGCTTGAAGCGCCTCCTGTTCATCCACCACGCGATCCACCAGTTTCGGCACGAGTGTTTCGGCGTAGTACATGTCTCTGGCGATGCCTGCTGTGCATTCGACAAGCGGAATACTGTAGCGAGCTATTTTCATTTTATTTTTCTTTGTAATTAAAACAATCGTAGAATTTCTGGTCAAGGGGGGTGATCTTGAAAAGATGAGGGAGAAAAAGAATGTATTTCTTTTCAAAAAACATAGATGCATATATTTTTATGAAAGCTTGAAACTCTCTTCACCTCTTTGTTGTGTTTTCCCATACGCTCGACCCTCTGAAATACCTTCTCGGACATTCACAAAACTGAAAACAATGACTCCCGCAAGGCAATGTAAACACAAAAATAGAAATTGGTAGTACTTGCTTGCGCCAGAATTTCCCATGGCTGCTACAATTACAGGACCCAGCCAAGCCGAACTCCTGTCAGTCAATTCATAGAGCGAGAAAAATTCCGCCTCTGCACCAGGAGGCAAGAGTTGTATGAACAAGCAGCGACAAGTGGATTGAGTTGCCGTAAATGTCAATCCATAAATCAATGTGTGTACATAAATGGCTGTTTTCGACGTATAACCCACAGGCAGTCCAAAGAATCCCAGAAACCCAACGGCGATCCCAACAATGAAAATGGCGCCTTGAATCAGCAGTATTGATTTCGTGGATAATCGTGTCCTTTCTTTACCCCAGTTCCATAAAAGACTCCCAACGATGGAGGATGCAAGAACTTCAATAGCGAGGAATAAAATATCTTGAGTTTGAAATCCTGGTTCGGTTTGTGCAAATAGTACTGTGACGGCAGAGAGAGTTCCTAAGGCATCGGCGAACAGGAACCAGCCTGCAAGAAAGATGAACAAGTTCTTAAGCTTTCGGTATTGACGTAATGCAGTGTAAACTTTTTATGCAAACTGTTAGTCACATACTTGTAGAAGCCATATAATTCACCTTTCTTCACAGAAAAAGTAGCAATGTTTTCATTCGCAGGAATAGCGGGACCAGGTCGTTCCCGCAGATGTTTGTGCATTATAAATGTCCCAAATAGCCAAAACAGTCCACACAACGATATTCCAACCTGTAACGCATATGAAGCCGGCAGCGTTTCAGGTGGTTTGAAGACAAGTCCGATTGCAATAATTATACCGAGAAATCCCAATGCTCCCATGTTAGCGAACACCATATTTTTGGTTGATATACTATTCACAATCAAATCGTACACATCTAATAACTCGTCGTGCGTTATTTCGGGGTTATTAACGGCCGCTAAGAAGGACGGATGGTTTCTTGCCAGCAAAGGCACTGGAAAAAAAAATTAGTGGAGCCCCTTTCCTTTTATATTTACTCAACAATATGCATAGCTGCAGACCCAGACAAAACCAGCAGATGTTCCAATTACAATATATAATATTCCGACCAGGCCAAACAGTTCTTGAACGGGAAAGGAATGAGATGCGTCATGTAAATTCAAGGGAAAGGATGACGCCAAACCATTTCGCGTAATGAACGGAAACGCGAGACATCCAAGAACACTCGAAATGGACAAGTACGTCATAAACTTTTTCCTCCAAGCTGTTGGTAGACATATGATTATTTTTGGAACAATCAGCTTCATTACGTAAAAGAAGCTCGCACCTCCGAAATCAGCTACACATCCAACCATGATGAAAAGAATCATTTGTAGTAATGCACAAATCATGATGCAATAAAAGAGTAATGAGGATGTATCCACAAACATATCCCCAATTTTCACATCGCACTGGTAGGATGTCTGATTCGTATTACATGGGCGACTATGATCACTATGTTCGACTCCAACACCGGCAGCCAGAGACTGAAGGATGATTGGAATGAAGATGGAACCACAGAATCTAAAAATAAAGCTTCGTTACCCCTACATATCTCATATGAAAGCGAGAGTTTTGGTATTACAGCATGGGCTCCATTGCCGCCCCAAAGAAGTTCCATGCCTGCACATACAGAGTAAGCGTCAGAAGGTTCGCTTGTCACTCACTCTGAGTTCTGTATCGCTGACTGGGCATCTATCAAGATCAATCCACTCAGATCGATGCACGTCCAGGTTGAAGTCACAATCTAGAGCGTCTTCTGATGTTGCGACTGCGAAGTCCTCAATACACTCGTCCATTACAAATATAAGCAAAAATATGTTGATATTATTAGCTGAACATTACAAGTACCGCCTCATCGAAGCTTTCATCCGTTCGGCCTTAATTCAAGCATCATCCAGTTGATATCCTTAGTTCTGCCGAGGATTCGCCGCTTGACGTCGCCTAGCGCTGAATGCGGACCTGTTTGAAGAAGACGCGAAAACACTCGAGGCATTGTTGAATTCGGAGCAAGGACCGCAAACCAGTTTCATCACTTGTGTCGATGGCTGGTTGCAAGGGAAGGCTCAAAACGGCGTTGGCGCGAATCGAAGCGCAAATTGAAATGGTGTGTTTCGAACTTTCGATTTTGTACAACGCGTCTTAAAAAAATCAAAAAGAGTGAGTGTCTCTCAAGTGTCTCTCTCTTATTGCACCGTACTGTCACTAACATTCACGCCTTCTCACGCTTTCTTCTGCATTCACAGTGAGCGATGCGTTCGAAGGCAACGTGTGGTTCATTCCAGCCGCTGACGTCTCAATCAACATGTCTGAGTCGCTTGGAAAAGGATGGCTTCGGGGAGGTTAACACTGGCTACTACGGAACCATGCCTGTCGCAATCAAGACCATCACAGGACTTGTTAATCCCAGGGCCGTCAAGATGGTCCAGAGCGAAGCTACCCTCTGGTACTCCCTAAAGCATCCCAGTATCACTCCGCTCTATGGAGTGAGTGTTGACGGCCTTGGCAATCCAATGCTTATCATTGAACGTGCCGAAACAAGTCTATATAGTCTTCTTTCCTGTGTTAATGGGCGGCAAGTCCAGTATCGAAGGAGGTCAAGATGCGTTGGATCCTGCAGATTGCCCAGGCGTTCAAATATCTCCACGCACAAACGAATCCGGTTATCCACGCTGACTTGAATCCACGTAATGTGCTGATTGGTAGGTGATTTTGAGGGAGAGGGGTGTTATGTGCTCTATTTTTGACACTATGTTACAGGTTATGATGGGATTGCAAAGATTACGGACTTTGGCCTTTCCCGTTGTCTCCATGCTTTCGATACCTTATCTCGTCAATCGCATGAAACAATGCGATACTCTCCGCCCGAATCGTTTGACCGAAAGTACACGGCCACCACAGCTCACGATGTCTACTCTTTTGCCATGACCGTTTATGAGATTCTTTCAGAAGTTCAACCATTTGACGACGCTAAACATCCACATGTGATTCCAAGATGGGTTAAAGATGGCGAACGACCAGAAAGCAAACCAGACAAAATCCCCGAGGATTCTTGGGAGTGGTTGTTGATCCAAGCTTGCTGGGACCAAGACCCAACCAAACGACCTTCCTTTGAAGAGATCGTCAAGATTATCCAGGATCACGCCGATATACCAAAGCTCGGACGCCAATCTCTCTCACTGTTTGATATCATTAAAAAGAGTTAGTGTCTCTTATTGCCAGTTACTGCCACTAACTTTCCTCCCTTCTCACGCTTTCTTCTGCATCCACAGTGAACAATGCGTTTGTAGACAACGTGTGGTTCATTCCAGCCGCTGAAGTCACAATCGACAAGTCTGAGTCGCTTGGAAAAGGAGGATCTGGGGAGGTTTACACTGGCTGCTACGGAACCAACCCTGTCGCAATCAAGACCATCACGGGACTTGTCGATCCCCAAGCCATCAAGATGGCCAAGAGCGAAGCTTCCATCTGGTACACCTTGAAGCATCCCAATATCACTCTGCTCTATGGGGTGTCTGTCGATGAACTCAGCAATCCAATGCTGATCATTGAACGAGCCGAAACAAGTCTATACAGTCGTCTTTACCGTGCCAACAAGGAGGAGCCAGTATCGAAGGAGGTCAAAATGCGTTGGATCCTGCAGATTGCCCAGGCATTCAAGTATCTCCACGCGCAAAAGAACCCAATTATTCACGCTGACTTGAATCCGCGTAAAGTACTGATTGGTAGGTGATTTTGTGGGAGCGGGGTGTTATGTGCGCCATTTTTGACACTTTTTTCCCGATGTTGCAGGTTATGATGGTGTTGCAAAGATTACGGACTTTGGCCTTTCTCGTTGTCTCCATGCTTCCCATTCCTTCTCTCGCCAAGCGCATGGAACAATACAATACTCTCCGCCTGAATCATTTGACCCCAAGTACACGGCCACCACAGCTCACGATGTCTACTCCTTTGCCATGACCATCTATGAGATTCTTTCTGAAGTTCAACCATTCAATGACGCGCCATATCCAGCCGTGATTTCAACATGGGCTAGAGACGGTGAGCGACCAGAAAGCAAGCCAGATCAAATCCCCAAGGATTCTTGGGAGTGGTCGTTGATTCAAGCTTGCTGGGACCAAGACCCAACCAAACGACCGTCCTTTGAAGAGATTGTCAAGATTATTCAGGAACACTTGCATTTGTCTGTTGAGCAAGCCAGCCAGAGTGATACTAAAGTTCCTCAAGACTATTCCAAAACCATCGAATTACTTTCAAACGCAGCCAACCAAGGGAGTGCTGAAGCCCAAGCCAATTTGGGGCTCATGTATGCAAACGGCAGAGGAGTTGTCCAAGATAGCTCAAAAGCCGTTGAATTGTACACTCTTGCTGCTGATCAAGGAGATGTAGTGGGACAATTCAACTTGGGTTTGATGTATGACGAAGGCAAAGGGGTGGCGCAGGACTATTCCAAAGCCGTGGAGTGGTACACTCTTGCTGCCAACCAAGGAAGTGCACTTGGGCAAGTCAAGTTGGGAACAATCTATCGAGATGGAAACGGAGTTGCCCAGGACTATTCCCGAGCAGTTGAATTGTTTACTCTCGCTGCCAACCAAGGAGATGAAAATGGGCAAAACAATTTGGGAGATATGTACTACTACGGCCAAGGAGTTGCGCAAAACTATACCAAAGCAGTGGAATGGTACACGCTTGCAGCCAACCAAGGAAGTGCACGCGGGCAATTCAAGTTGGGAACAATGTATCAAGATGGAAAGGGAGTTGCCCAGGACTATTCGAGAGCAGTTGAATTGTTAACTTTGGCTGCCTGCGAAGGTTATGCAAGTGCGCAATCCATGTTGGGATCAATGTATGCCACTGGCCAAGGTGTTGCCCAAGACTATACTGAAGCAGTTCAATGGTGCACTCTTGCTACCAATCAAGGAGATGCAACAGCGCAATTCTACTTGGGAACAATGTATCGAGATGGCACCGGAGTATTCAAGAACTATTCCAGAGCATTTAAATTGTTTACTCTTGCTGCCAATCAAGGATTTGCAGATGCGCAAGCCCAGTTGGGAACCATGTACGACACTGGCCGAGGAGTTGAGAAAGACTGTACCAAAGCAGTGGAATGTTATACTGCCGCTGCCACCCAAGGAAGTGCACTTGGGCAGTTCAAGGTGGGGGAAATGTATCGAGATGGGGAGGGTGTTTGCAAGGACTATTCCAGAGCAGTTGAATTGTTTACGCTTGCTGCCAACCAAGGATTTGCAGATGGGCAATACCAAATGGGTAGAACTTACGAGTATGGCCTAGGAGTTGTGCAAGATTATACCAAAGCAGTTGAATGGTACACTCTTGCTGCCAACCAAGGAAACGTATCAGCACAATTCAACTTGGGAACAATTTATCGAGATGGTACAGGTGTTGTCCAGGACTTTTCCAGGGCACTTGAATTGTTTACTCTTGCTGCCAACCAAGGAGATGCACGTGCGCAAGCCCAGTTAGCTGTGGGGTATGAGAATGGCCTAGGAGTTGCACAAGACCATACCAAAGCAGTTGAATGGTATACACTTGCCGCCAATCAAGGATTCTCATTTGCGCAAACAAGATTGAGTTTGATGCGAGAATGGTAGAAGAGTCGACAAGGATGCAACTGTTGCATATATGTGGAGGGAAAACACCGCACAAGAGTAAAATAAAGCTGCTTGTAAGAATCAGATGCTGTTCCCAAATTTGAATGTTGATAACTGCATTTCTTGTAGGGAAGTCACTTGGTAGCTGTTGGAGGCTTAACCGCTGCTGTTTTTGCTTGCCGGTTGTCATTTTCTATATGGATTGTTTTAAGATCACAATACAAATAAACAATAAAAGATACAATCAAATGTATTCACCTATTTGGATTGTTTAAGATCACAATTCAAATAAACAAAAAAAGATTCAATGGTTAAAAACTAAAGGGAAAACCACCTCCTTAAATACAAATTCCACCATCAAAATAATTTCATCTCGGTAAGTCCAAACGGCCACCCAAACTATTTCCAAACTCCACCAGATTAAATTTCCCTGATTATCACACACGCCCTAATTCGTATTTCCAACGAGATGAACAACCCTCAAAACTCCCATCAAAACTTTTTCAGCCACGTACAGGTCAAACTCCAGTGAATTCCCTGTGTTTCAAGAACACCGGATACGGTAAGTTCTTCATTCCGATATCCAAACAGTTTCCCGTTCCCACTGCATGACTAACTTCGACAACGCCCGATTGCACATGGTCCCGAATAAACTCAACACGGACAACTTCATACTTGATGCGTTCCAAAGCCTTGTCACTGTTAGCAATCTTCACAGCCGGCATATTGTCGCTGTAAAGCTTGAACAACTTGGTTTCAACTCCAAGTTCTTTCAACAACTCCAGTAACCACAATCCTTCACAGAGTCCGTAAAAGATTGCTGCAATCTCTGCCACAGCAGTTGATGTTGCCATTACCGAGTCTTGTTTTGATTTCCAATTAACAAGGTTTCCGCCAAGAAAAACCATGTAGCTCCAGACAGACCTGCCAGATTCCAAATCCCCAGCCCAGTCCAAATCAACCCATAGCTCAAGGTCGAGATGCCCACAATCATTGTAGTGAAGACTGTACATTGGCGTTGATGCCAAATATCGTACCACTTCAGTTCCCGCGTTCCAATGCGACGCGTTCACATTAGCATGGTGCTTTCCCAAAGCTCCCAAGTAGAAGCTGAGCTCCGGCCGAGACCATACCATTGGGTACATCAATTTTCCAACCAGACTCCGGTAGTTGTTTTCGGTAGGTTGGTCCACCACAGACGCCTTTTCCAACCTAAGTCCTGCAGGGAACGGTGCTTTTCTCTCCTTCCCGCCAGACAATTGATAGTCCCCAATTACCTCTTGTACCGCTTGCGTTTGATCAATGACCAACCACTCATTGTGGTCCCAACATATTTGGCAACATCACCCAAATCTTTCACACTAAATTTTGTTGTGAAAGCCTTCCAGAATTCATCAAAATCCCTTTGATCCAACTTACTAAACATTGTCAGGATATCATCCACCCAGACAACTATAATAATCGGTTTCCCCGAGACTGATCCCTTCTTAATGAAAATGCATTTCTCAGCAATTAGTACCAAGAAACCAATACTCTCCATGAATGCCTTCAACATTTGTTGCCAACAATTACCCGCCTGACGCAGACCATAAAGCGTCTTCAACAGGTAACAAAACAACACCTTCCCATCTTCACCCAAGACTTCGAAACCTGGAGGTTGTTTCATCCAAACTTCCTCACCATCCAAGCTTGCACTCACGAATGCTCCCCTGACATCTGATTGATGCATTTTCAATTTCCACACAACCACTAACACAAAACATACCTGAATCTCCGCCAACTTTGCAACTGGCACAAACGTTTCCAAATAATTCACCCCTTCAACTTGCAGATCACCGCAAGCACACAGACGCGCCTTCCTCTCATCCTCAGGTAGTACCGTTGGACCTGTCTTCTGATTGTAAACCCAACTCAATGGAACCGCTTTGACATTCTTAGGTTTGTCTGACTGTAAGACCCAAGTTCCATGTAGATCCACCAGAGTAGAGATTTCCTTGAACATGGCCTTCTCCCATTCCCATTTTTCCTAAGCATCAAGACCTAAGTGCTCCTGATAGTTTTTAGGTACAGTTAGAAATGCAATATGACTTGACTCATCATCAGATTCAGCAAAGTTCTTTCAAGCAACGGATCTTTGTGGACAATTTTGAGTTGGTGTAGTTGGAGGAGATGGCGCTGGCGTTCCAAAAACAGACGTAGTCATTGACGATGGACCTTGCAACACTGTGTCATAGTCTGTTGCCTCCTCACCTACATCATCACCAACACTCTCATCTATCACCCCCTCGTCCACAATATCCTCATCCGAATCACTATCCATGTCACCCAAAAAATCCCACATCTTATCCAAAATATCCGCTGTTTTCCCTTCAAATGAATTACCTCCTTTGGCACTCTCGCCCAACAAGCTGCACCGAATACACGCATTGGCATCCGTTTGAAGTCCGGCTTCTTTCCGGTAAACCCCTCTAATGGCGTAACATCCAACTCAGCATATGGGGACCTATTCACAACATATGTCATACATGTCAAAGCCTTAACCCAGTACTTAGCAGGTAACTTCAAATCCAAAAGAGCTGTTCTTGCTTTATTGAAAAGAACCCTAATCAAAACTTTGGCCACCCCATGCTGTTGATGTTCGTAAGGAATGATAAATTGCTGTTTGACCCCCAGTGAGTCCATTAATTCCGCAAATTTGCCAAACTTAAATTCCCTAGCATTATCCGACCGAACACATTTCAACTTTTCCCCAGACTGGCGCTCAGCCCAAGGTAACCACAATTGAAAGATTTCAACTAATTTGCTTCCCGATTGCCAACTTACTGGGAACGAAAATCGCATACCAGTACAGTCTGTCAAAACCAGAGCCACAGTTTCACCATCAAGACCCGGTACGTTGACGATTACAAAATCCATAGGTTTCTTTGCACGCTCATTTGAAGCTGTGATGCGTATGCTTCCCCTCTACACACGACTTACAAAAGTCAATCCCTTCATCCAACTCCCCTTTGGACAAGGTAAGACCTTCCACCATCCCTTTTAGACGTTTCATGTTCCCAAGACTTAGGTCTCCAAGCCGTTGATGCCACAGTTGAACATCAGGTACCGCTAAGCCAATCTGTTCCACATTCAACAGCTCAATTTGAAGAATCAAAAGACCCACTTCGTTCTTCTTGGAACACATGAATTCCTCGCCTTAGGGTTAGGGTTAGTCCCCGCTGGTAGTCACTCTGGATCATCCAAGATATATAAAATATCCTTGGCTTCCAGTACCGTAATATACTTCAAGTAAAAATGTGGCCAATCCACACTTCTTGACTCAAAGGATTGAATGGACTTGTAAAAATTGTCCCCCATCACGTATTCACCTATTTGGATTGTTTAAGATCACAATACAAATAAACAAAAAAAGATTCTTAAATACAAATTCTGCCATCAAAATAATTTCATCTCGGTAAGTCAAACGGCCACCCAAACTATTTCCAAACTCCACCAGATTAAATTTCCCTGATTATCACACCAGTTGTCAGGAATAGTGTTGCTCTGTTTAAAGTGACTCAGACTCCTCTATTTTGTTTTTCAAAATCTCGTGTCACTTTTCTCAAACAAATAGGTGTGTTGAGCTTAGGGTTTGGGTTATTACTAGGGTTAGTTAGTATGTTTTCTGAGGATAACAACAAAAAATGAGGTGGAGAAGAAAAGATGATGACAAAAAAAGCTGATCAGTAAAATAAAGTGAAGCTAGGAAAATTTATAAAGTAAATAAAGTCAAGCAATGGCTCTGGCAGTCTGTTGGTAGCCTCTGGTAGTTTGTTGGTCACTAGAGCCATGGTATTGCATATTTTATGCAAAATTGGATTTCCTCACAGGAGGACCAAAAAAGGAAATTGAGCGACCCTTCGATTCTGACCTACACTCAAGGACTACTTTTTCAAGTAATAACTAATTCAAAACCACAACGTCAACCAATATTTAACCACTTATTGTCCTTTATTGAAACTACTAACGGCAAAAAGGGCACTAAGGTAACAGTTAAGGTGATGTTGATTAGGGCCTCACTTCCCACAGCTTTCGACATGGCTGTCAAACAAGCCTTCACTATCAACCTTGCACTCAGGGCCGATACAATACACCTGTTAGAAACTGATAAGGCCTCCAGTGAGACTCACCAAATAACATGAGTTGCATAGCCTATTGGTAATGTTGGGGCCTATTAATCTAGAGGCACTAGGTTGGATCCCCGGTTTCGTCAGATTTCATGACCCTTCAGGATGGATTCCTAACAACACTTCACAAATACTGCAGCTCAACCATGCTGAGGCCATCCAGGCATCAAACTGCTCAACCCAGCTACAGATCTCCTGGTACGTTAAGGGATCAGTGCGTGCTTGGCTTAGTTTAAAGGCTAATTTGGTCTGTGTGCCCTCGGTACAAACCATCATACCACTTCTCAGAGTGCTCTTGTACTTGGCTTGATAGATTGTTGTGATCAAATTGATGAAGTCTGCACAAGGCATGGGACAATGGCAGAGCAATCTGGCCTCCAGGAAGGCAAGGAAGGTTTCTTCCTTGACATCTGTGAACTGCTGGTGCAATAAGAGCGTTATGGAGCCTTCTCACAACGTCTATAAGTAGATCAAAGTGCGTCAATGTTTAATCTGCTGCTCTTGGGTGGCTATTTTTGCAGCGTTGGTGGCAG
Source organism: Obelidium mucronatum (assembly GCA_025765595.1). NCBI lineage: Eukaryota > Fungi > Chytridiomycota > Chytridiomycetes > Chytridiales > Chytriomycetaceae > Obelidium > Obelidium mucronatum. The sequence continues at coordinate 209,120 of JAIVFH010000040.1, forward strand.
AATGGGCTGCCAGTGTTTGGCTGTTTCTTTAGATGCAGCCTTTGCAGTCTAGGTTATGGATGGATTCCTAAAGGGCTTGCCGTGGCTGACGTTTGTTTGATTGTCTTTTATTGAAAATACAATGTTGTTTGATGTCAAAATTACTGTGGCCCAATCCCGCCATCAACAATTTTTCACTATTCATTTTCCTTTTTGTCCAAAAACAGTTTTTCCACCATTTTTCTGCTGCCCAATCAGAATTAAGCACTCGTTAAACATTACTTTTTGTGCCACCAATCAAAATTGTCATTGCAACACAATAAACAAATGCCGCCACCATCCACAGTGTTCACTTGTTCTCGGGACCATTAATCAAATCCAAAGATTGCTAATGTTGGAGGAGAAGTGTTTTATATCAAAAATGATGATGGGCTTTCAGAAGTTGTTTGCATCAAATGTGCAACCATGCATGCAGCAGCTGACAGCCTGGATGTGAAAGATGTTTTAAACGTTTGTTCCATCTGTGAATCCTCTGTGACACCACAGTTGATCAAATTTGGACAAAGCTCTGAACAATGAGCAACATTTAACGGTTTCAGAACAATCCATCAACTCTATGATGTGTTTCATGTTTTCAAGAGTATGCAAGGTTTGTGTTGGATGTGGAGAATCAAGAATCTGCAATCAGCAAAAACGCCGTGACCACCACCAGCTGCCGAAACACAGCAACGCCATGCAAATGGCCTCTGTGAGCTGTGCAGGATGCGGAACGCTTTTAAACCTTCAACAGTACCCCTTTGAAACTGCAATGACATTATGCTCTTCATGCCTCAATGAGTACACGGAATCACAAATCCGCAGCCTGTGCAGGATGTGGAACTCTGACAGGTGTTCAAACTGTGGCAGGTATTCAACATCCTGATGAATCAGCAACTTTGCTATGCCCTTCTTGTGTTCAAGAGCACTCAAATTTCTCACAGGTCGTCTTGTTTCCAATTAATATAGTTTTTTTAACATTTCCTCAGAACAGACAATGTGGGATTTGTCAAACACATACCAAATCCCTTGTAGAGTCATTGGAGCACTTGGAGATGCAGACTGCTGTTTGCAATACATGTTTGGAAGACTTATCCTGAAAGCATGGCTTGCTCAGCAGAATGGTCTAATTTCTGCAGTCATAGTAACCAAGGACATGAGTTTGAAGGTGACTGCTGCTGGGCTGCTTGCTTTGCCTTCGCCATTAGCAAACTCTTCTGGGAGAAAACACCTGTCCCTGAGATGGTGGCTGAGTTATTGAGTGTTTATGGATTGAAAATGGAGTAAACAGAGTCTCTTCTTCATACTTTGTCCATATACAGGCTCTGAACGCTGGAGAGAAAGCTGAAAAATTTGGCCATGCAACAAGCCCAAATAATGCTCAAAGTAGAACTTGAAGACTGTGTAGAATTTTGGTGCTAAAAGAGACTACACTGTAAAGATTCCTATGGAAGAAATCTTGATGTTGCTTCCAGACATGAACATGAGAACAGCTTTCATCCCAGATTCCCAGTGAACAGTTACTTATGGAACGGGCTACAGGGAGTTGTGTTGCTGTCTCTAGTTTTAGTCAATTGGAATCAGAATTTCTCAAACATGTGCCGATAGGGGGGCAGTTGTTTGTTGGGGGTGAGACTACCTTTGCACAAAGATTAAAAACAAACCCATTTTTATTAGAGCACTTTAAAGAAATAAAACTGCTTTGGAAAGAGAACAGAGAAATCAGTTGAGGCGGTCCAACCCAAGCCAAGTACACCAAGAACGGCACTCATGTTGTTCGGCAAATAAATAAAATTTGGAGCTGCAATTGACAGCATGAAGATTGAGCCCTCTTTTGGCATAAGGGCAAGATTGGTGAAAGTGTTACGGATGCCTACTCTGATTGTTATAACAACAGAAACAAATAGTGGGAAAGATTGGAAAGGCAGTGAGCAAGCTCCTTTGAATTTTTTTGAGACAGTGGTGTTGTTGCAGTAAAAGGAGCTGTCCCCATTTTCTTTGACCAGTGCCCCACCAAATGATCCTCAAGCCAAATTTCTTTGCCACTAAGTTTATCAGGACCCACAAACTTGCTTGTTTGATGAACCACCTTGTAAACAGGAAGGACCTTGCATTCCTTGATTGCTCAGTGCTCAGGTTCTAACTTAAGATCAGCAACCTGGTACAAAGGAGCTGTATAAACCACCCTTTGAACTGCCAAAGATGCTGGTCGAAGGCATTGAGCAAAACGGGCACCAATTCGTGAATCATGCATTGGATTTTGAAGTCCATTTCCATCATTCTCTCCCTACATTTTTATTTGTCAATGTTGAAGAGCACAACAAGAATTGAAAACTTACACAGAGGAATCTGCATCCCATTGCCTGTCGGCCTTGTAAAACTTGGCTTGCATGACTTGAACAACTTGTCTGTCTGGCTGTTCCAATGTAACTCAAACAGCAAAACAAATAGCCCCCGACTGAACCGTTAATCCAAATTTCATTACCAATGCCTTGGTGGCTATGTCAGAATAAGTCAGACTCTTTGATTCGTGATCGTGCTTGATATTGTAAAGCTTGAATTTGCAAGCATCCAGCTTCCCACAGATTGTAAGTAACCCTCGACATCGGACGGCCTAGAAAACAAGGGGCTTGAATTGACCTGTACCTTTGGCAGGATGGCTCGGGGTCGGTATTCTTGCTCTTCCTCGATTGATCTCTAGAAACAAAGGAAATAACCATTAGAAAATACGAAACGAGCCAAACACGGTCAACCTTTCTTGAAGAAGAGGTGCTGGAGTTTGAGTTGCTGGAAAAACTCTGTGGCTTCTGACCCCATTAGTATTAAGTTTTGTACCTTCAAGTTTATTTGTTCAGTTCAGTTCAATTCAGTTATCTACATCAGTTGTACCCTGTATTCTTTTCTCTCCCAATTACCGCTTGCAGACGCTCTATCTCTTGTTTCAAATTGAAGAATTTTCTCGGCACCAATCCTCTGATACAAGCCACACAAGCCAACCAAGAATGTCTGAGAACTCAAGGGTAATTCCCTCCAATATTTTCTTCTTCTACACTACAAGAGTTTATTCACAACATATCTACATTTATCTCCATTCAAATTTTACCAATTAGGCTTGATCAGTATAACTGCTATAAATAAAGAAAGCCTTGCAAAATCATTGGTTGAAGACCACGAATAGTTTTGGCCAACTCTCACATGGTCGTCAAGGTTGAAGTACTCCCCATCTGAACATGATTGCTTGATGGAGACTTTGTGCTTGGCCGGCCGTGTAGTGGGGATTGGCCTGAAGGTTGACTCAGTAAACCCTCCAAACACCATATCAACAACTTACAATGCCATCCTGCACTTTTCCCCACAAACAGATCAATTCCAGGCCATCCTTGCGCTTTGTTCCCCTGCCAAAGCCAAAGGCGGAGATTGCCCTTAAATGGAACTACTGCACCTCGTCAAGCTATACAAAAAACCAGTGAATTTGGTACTGTGACCGTCTGCCCGATTGCACTGTTGCCAGCTCAGTTTGATGAATTTCACGTGGGGATTACGGCAGCTTGTGCGCCTAAATGTTGTGCACGACTAAGTGCCAAGCAGGAATTGTTGGTGAAAGAAAAACTGCCCTCAACCACCCACACTTCCCAAGTGTTCTAGTAAGTATCAAATCCCCCACTTTGATTATCCTCATTTGTATTATCCTGGTCCTCTTCATCCTCTTCATCACCCTACTCATCGTCAGAATGTCTTCCTCTTCTTACTAGACAACCAAAAATTATAAATAAAACTTTATTTATAATCACTTGACAATTCTATTCCTAGGAGCTTATTAGTTATAAAAGTTTATTTTTATGTTATTTATTTATTTATTCATTATATTTAGGGATAAAATATGTCTGGATACAATGAGCACTAAACAACAATAAAACATAATAAAAAATCATAGTTTATTATAGCTTATTATCAATAGACATGTGCCGGATTTTTTCAAATAGCAATAAACATTGCTGTATTGCAATCGCTCATCGATGTTTTGAGCTGTTTTTACTCCTCTGTCTCAGAATCAAAACTACCAACAGTGTCCAAATTAACGTCGTTGATTTTCGTTGTTCCTATTTGTTTTGTGAATCTTTGTGGTTTGGAGCCCTTCACAAGGCTCTTGAGATTTGGGAGAAGAAAACTCTTGGCCAATGGTCACTGCTCCACAATACTTTCCAATAAAATCAAGGCAGTGGTAAAAGCAATCTGTCTAAAAAATTAGATGCAAGAATTAACAAAGATAACCAATCTGTTTGATGCTTCTGATTGTCATTTAGCATGAAGGCTCTTGCATTGCTTTCTTTTTGGGGTTTTTGCAGCAGCAGCAGGGGCATTGTTGGCAACGGTTTGAAAGAAGGCTCTTAACTGCACTTGGGTCATTCCTTCCTTGCCGTTGCTTTTGCCATAAGCACTTGACATTTTGGGTTAGTTTTTTTTGGCAGAGTGAGAAGTTTGACTAGGAAAACAAAGTTACCACGAGGGGGTTTGGCAGCCCTGGTCATTTCCAGAAAGAAATTGCTAGAAAGACTATGCATACGTTGGCTTCAATGCGATACGCTTTTATGTCACATATCATACTGGGCATTTTACCGGCGTACATTTACTGACAGTTTGTTGGAAATGGAAACCCAATTGATGCCAGCTTTCCCCCTTCTCCCTTCTCTGCTCTGTATTCTTTTATTAAACCTCTTATATTTTTTTAGATGGTGATCTTTAATTTGATGCCAGCTTGTTCACTGTTGTTTCCAGAGACCCACATCTTGAAATACACCACACACTCTGCTTGTATGACCTTTGCTGCCATGGATGACTTGTGTGGAAAACTTGGTGCTTGTAATTCAGATTGTTGGTTGATGGGCCTCCCCTTAGACACTGCAAAAGTGGAGCAAATGAATTGCAAAACTGGCTGACGGCCCATCCAAATGAAGCACACCTGCAACAAACTCACTTCCTGTGGCATAATCTAAATCCTTGCCAAATTCAAGCCATGGGAGTTTCTGCACATCAAATGTCGTCTGGACAGAACAGGTGTGTGGCAGCCAGAAATAACACACGCCACACTCTCGGGGCAAGCAAATTCAAACAAGGTTCCATTTTGGGCTCTACACCTCCACTGACAATGGTTGAAGCACTTCCAATTTTCTGAAGGATGTTCCCAAATTCTTTGGACGTATTTATGGTTCCTGGCGTTATGTACCGTGGTGTCAATTTGACCGCAGAGGAGAAGGCCACATATATTGCCAATTCAGCTGCTTTGCCACAAAGACCAACTTGTCCCATACAGCCTGTTCAGTCAAGCACGTTTTCGACCATCCCACAACATCAAATATGGGGCTAAATAGAATGGAATCCTGGACTTCAAGAGTGAAATGGAAAATGATGCAGACTTTTCAGATCTCTTTGGAGCTTCATCATATAGGGTTAAGTTTTAGGCCATTGTCACGGTTAGGGATAGGGAAAGAGCCGCGAAGCCTGCTGAAGTTGGAGCCGCATAACAAATAAGTCTCCTATGCAGTTCAATTGGCATTTAAAGTCCAAACAAATGACTGTGGGGGCATCAAGTACACCAGCAGGATTTGCCTAAATATGTCACACCAGGAGGATAAGGAAAGCAGCAACATGTACATGCATTGTCTGAAGGATAACAAAACTAATAGCATACACACGTGTTGTGTGATAGAAGATGACTGTGTATAATTTGGCTGCTGTCTACTCAAAACCAACTAGAGAGCAGGATAATACGTACAATATTGAAAACCGCAAATTCTCCATTGATCCATGCAACGTCAGATCGTATTGTGCTGGATGGAAGCCACAGGTATATTACAAAAGTGCAAAGCCAAAGTGCACAAGCTTTTTGTGAGTGGACAGAGGTGATTGCTTGACATCTTAGGGGCCAACAGACAGAGCCTGCACGACAGACTTTGTTTGTCCCTTGAGCCAAGCCTGTCGTCACCACAGGAACTAATCAGAATGTATTCAATATATTACCAGAACAATGGCTTTGCCTTCTTCTTGCCAAAATTCCTGGTCTCACTTGCCTCACCTCCAATATAGAAGTATATTGCCACTGACAACAATGCCTTCACAGTGCAGAAAGAGAGGGGGTACTGAAAAACAGTTCAAAAACCTCAGAGCGGCTTTTGATGAATGCGTAGCGTAGTTTTGTCACTTGCTGGCTATCTGGTCCAATTGAAGTGTGACATTGCAATCAACCCAACACATAAAACCAAGAAGTACATCAAGTTGAATCAATCTTAGCTAAATACAATGAATTCAATAATAATAAATTAATCCACACACATGTGGCGGTATGCAGTGTCGAATATACCGATGAAGCGTGAATCAAACTAGGGGTCACTTGGACGCAACAGATGGCCGACTGCAGATGCATTCACTACTCATCCCTACTCAGCTACATTCCCAGGCGTGTTTGCGTTTGAAAAGAGAAAGAATCTCTTTGGATGCTCCACTTGCTGCAAGGTGGCCAAGGCCGTTGGTACGTAGTTTAAAGTAAAATGCTCCTTGCTTCTTTTCAGTGCGCCGTTTAATCTGGCCCAGCTTCCCCAGCTGCTGCTGCTGCGGCGGCGGCGGCATACGTGCCCCCGACAACTCTCACGCCCACGGCTTCAGCGCCGTCGTGCCATTGCAACACAATTTTTGTTCAAGCCCATCTCGCGTTGATGCAACTGTTCGATCCTATTTTCTTTGAAACCCTATATATATAAGTTTTTTCCTTGGGGATGCGCGAACCGAGAAAAATTCCATAACAATAAAAAAAGTGTAAAACATAATATTTATTTATTTGCATGATCAAAAAAAAAAAACGACAACTGGTAAAAGAAAGAGTTATCACTGCTTTATCCAAGCCCCACGCATTCCCCCAACTTGTTGTCCTGAAATAACGTAGGTGTGAGTCTCCCACACCTTTTGCTTAACCCACACCTTTTTTGATGTCCCAGCTTCAAACCCCATCACAGATCAGAAAAGTTCCCCATGCTCTTGGCAATTAGAATCGACAGCTTCAAGTAGTGTCACAACATACTTGAAGACTTCAGTGCCAGGATCGTTGGTGAAGTATGAGGTAATAGCATTGGTGGCCTGGTCCTTCAGAGAATCGTGACCAGCAGGCAGGAATGACTGGGGATTTGTTTCTGCCGGTTGAATGTAGTACGTCACGGTCTTTCCATCACTGGAGATTGCAGTGTCGAACAGAGTGTCGTCAACAATACGTAAATAAACAATTAGCTTCATCAAGCCAGTGTTCTCATCCTTAAAACGAATCAGCTCATGAAGTCGAAGATCACTTGTAAAAGCCTTTGCCGCTTTAACAACGGGCTTGGTGTAAACCAAGCTTTGGACCGGAGAGCTGATGGCGGCAGGTTTGACGCTTGAGTTTTGAGGGGTTGGCATAGCATTAGATCGCAATAAAGCCACAGTAGAATTCAGGGGGGTGGCAGAAAAGGAAGACGTGGAGGAGGAGGAAGGTGGGGGTGGAGTTGGAGGGAGCCCAACAACTCGCGCACAGTGGGGAAGTAGTCGTTGTCCTTGTTGCCTCCAGTAGATCCCAGTCGTTCGTTCTCGTTGCCCTCTTCATCATCATCGTCGTCAGGGTCATCGGCGGCACTTAGCTGCATCGGCTCCACATCGTTGCAAGGGTCCCATTCTTCGAAGAAAATAAAACAAATTAGGGTTTCCAAACTTAGAAAAGAAATGAAGACACTCACGTGGCTCTTCAGCCAAGCGTTCTCGTACCATTTTAATCTTGCGATTGAGCGTGCATGGTTTGAAGAGCCGCAGTTGCGGAATGGCATCTTTGACTGGCTTCCCAGTAAGTAAAACTGACCCATCCCTTTCCTTCTTACGCAAAAGATTTGCAATCTGAAGGGAATGTTCTGGCTTCCACGATTTGTGGTCAAGGTAACACTTTTCTCTTGGCATTTATTTTTGAGCTCATCACTGTTGTACAGCACTGCCCCTTTTATATTTTTTTTACTGTTGACTATTGTTGCTGTCATAATGATTCATTTATTGTCTTATTTGGCTGTTTTTGTATGTTACTAATAGCAGTCCAAATTGGAAAATTTTTTGACGCAGTGATTCCAAAAAAGTTTTTCTTGAATGAACAATTGACCTCCAACCATCCTTGGATCTAAGTAAGACTGAACCACTGTTTTAAAGAGTGGGCATTTTTTCTTCTGGGTCACTTCTAAAAAGATTCTAGAAAATATTGCAGGGTTAAGGAATTGTTCACCAACATACTCCCAATATTGGGACATGATGGCTTTATTTGGTTCGCAATGCAAATAAAAAAAACAAGAAGATTCATTGTTTTGAACTTTTTTGAACTGTCGGAACGCTTTTGTTCATTTTTTCAAGTGGCACTTGGCTTGTTTCCAGTGGCACCTCCAGTTCATCTTGGTTCACTTTGTGTGCTTAACTCCGCCATTCAGTCCAAATGTGACTCATTAGGAGTCACCTTGTAACACAAAACACTTTCGGCATGTGAGGCTTGTTTGTCTTGTTTTAATTTCCAGAAGTGAGTCATTCTGTGTTGTTGCATCTAATTTTAACTCTGAAAAAAAAAATGAAAAAATGAACAAGTATGCCACTTACTGAAGCCAGCACCAGCACCCCCAATCCTGCACAAGTCCCACCATCTATTTGGCTCCAGCAGCGGCAGCTAATGGTTAGCGCAGCGACAGAGTTCCTTGGCCTCTCTGGTGACTCATTCTACCACAAGAAGCTTGTCTGGAAGTCTCGCTTTGCAGCCACATTTGGTCTCTGCTTGGAGTCTGCCGTGGATGTCTGGACAATCATTGCCAAAAAGGTTCTTGCTGATGGTCTTCGCAAGGTCCACTTTCTCTGGTGCTTGGTTTATCTGAAAGAGTATCCAACTGAAAGGTCTGCTGCCGGAAGGTTCAAAACCAGTGAGTCGAACTGGCGTGATAAAGTCCATCAAATGCTGCGAGTCTTCTCCGAAATGGATGAGGTTAGTACTTTTATTGTTCCTTGTGTCCTTCATCTTTCAATGCACTGTTCTTCCCGAACAGATTCATTTTGAAGACCGTTTTGAAAACTGGCACTGCAAGGCCCCATCATGCTACGTGGATGGAATTGACGTTCTCATCCAAGAGGTTCGTCCGTTCTTCAAAGGCCTTTACAGCCACAAGTTTAAACACGCAGGCTACCGGTATCAAGTGGCCAGTGCTATTGCTACTTCCAAATTTGTTCACATCTCTGGTTCAGTTCCATGTGGACTCTTCAACGACTTGGCAATGGTGAAGCGGAGTTTGCTTCCACGGCTTGGGGTTGGTGAGAAGGTTGCTGCAGATGAAGGCTATGTTGGGGTACCTGGAAAAATCATGACGCGACTACGGAGGCCATCATTAAGCACAACCGCAATCTCAGCATTCTTCAATCGCGCCATGAAACAATGAACGGAAAGTTGAAGGACTTTGGCATATTGTTTCAGATGTTTCGAGGGAATCGCGAGGAACATTACCTCGTTTTTCAAGCTGTGGCTCAGATTACACAAGTCAAGATGCGCTGAGAGCCTGCATACAGCATTTTGGACCGCTTATACTTTTAATTCTTAGTTATCTTTTTGTAATAAAGTAACAAACATGTCTAAAAAGTGGTTTATTTAAATAAAAAGATAGTTACGCAAAAAAAAAACTGTTCGTGCATCCCCCTTAGATTTTCTTTCAATTAAATCCAATGCTTATTGCGCTGGGCGTCCTTGCCTCTGCGCTGCCGCTCGCCGCCGTCGCTCACTCGGCCGCCAATGCGTCGCTGTTCTGGGGCTCTTACCGGCCCAATGTGTACTTTGGCACGCGAAGCCGCTCGGCCGACAGCGTGCTTTCGGGACTGATGTGGCACGGCGTGGGCGACTACTCGGGCTTCAGAAGTGTTTATTTGTTTTTCTTTTCTTTCTCTGCTCTTCTTTTCTTTCGTGTTTTGACTCTTGCCAGACATCCGCCACACGTGCGAGCAGGGCGACAACCTCGAGGCGTACGCCTGGCTGGAGCATGACGGCCGCAGCTACGGATCGCAGACAATCAAGGATGGCGCAAACAACGTGGCGATCAAGACTGAGTTTGTGAAGGTGGCGGGGGGAAGCAACGGTGGGCCTTGCGTTTCTTTTTCTGAGTAGAAGTGTTAAATCGGGTTTAAGGCGGCGAATGGACGGTGCGCATCTCGGGAACGCCAATCGATGAAGACCAAGGTAGAAGATTGATTATTGCGCGGCTGGTGCTTGGGGATTGGACTGATCACACTTCGTCAAATGCAGAAACGGCCATAGCCGTGTACTTTTACACTGCCCTCACTAGCGACGGATCTTTCCAGTTGCTTGATACTGCTTCCGCTAAGAGGGTGTGTTTGACCGATCAGTTTATAGGCCCATAGTCAGTTTTTAATGCATCCCACAAGGGTTTAAAACGCGTTCAACTCAATGGGGAGATTCCATCTCTCGGAAAATTCGCCTTCTTTATCCATGACGGTAGGAGTGAGTGTTGTATATTTGCTCGTTTCTAATTTTTTCCTCAAATGATTGCACAGATATTGGTAACTCTGAGCCAGAAGTCACAAAATCGGAATTCCGCACATTCGCAGACTTGACAAAGACCCAGTATACTGCGTTCAATGTTCCCGTAGATACTACTTGGAAAGTGAAAGGTAGCTTCCTTGTTTCGGTTTTTGATATTCCAATCTTTCCTGAATACCCTTTCAAACAGACCTTTTGTCTGAGCGACTTCTGGCCGATGCTCAAGCTTTCGTCAAGAAACACGCTGTTGCCACTCCAAAACCACCTCACGCCTTTGCCTTGCACAACAAGGGTGTTTCTGAAGGAAACATTTTTGTATTCCAAAAAATGTTACGGGCCCCCTTTCAGGTCAGAATCTCTATCTCTCAATATTCCTATCATATGTTGATCCGGCTGTTGTTTCTCTTCTGTTTTGTGTGCATTCAAGTTCGATGTTGCTTTTGTGTCGCAAAGTGCTCACCCTGAATCCGACTTACTTGGTCCCACCGATGGTAAAAGTCGAGAAATTGTTTCTTTGAAGGTGCTAAACTCGTTTCATCAATTCCAGCTCGTGACCTTGTGGGCGACGCGTTGACTCTGAAATTAGCCCAGCAAAAGAAAGCATTCCACGCCCGCTTTGAAAAAACATTCAAACTCAAGGCAAAAGGATTCAACAAGGAGCAAGTTGCCTTTGGGGAAATGATGTTGAGTAACATGCTTGGTGGTATTGGGTGAGTGTTTTTTTTTTTTCTTTTTTGGCGAAAAACCATCTCTTGTTGTAACACTTTGAAATTCAGTTACTTCCATGGCACAAACATTGTTGATCGATCTCTTGAAAACTGGGAAGAATCAGAGCCTGTTGATTTTCTTGGTGGTGGCGGTGACTCTGACAAGGATGATGATGAGTATTTTGTAGATGAAGACGAAGAAGCGAATGGAAAACCCAAAAAACCGGCTCCAGCGCCAAAAGTCGAAGGCCCTTCAAGCTTGTTCAGTGCTGTTCCGTCTCGGCCATTTTTCCCAAGAGGTTTCTTATGGTCTGTCACCACCCTATTGAAGGGTATGCACCATCTGTTCTTAAATTTCTTTTTTTTTCGCGCAGGGATGAAGGCTTCCATGAACTTCTTATCGGAGCCTGGGATAATGATTTAAGTCTGGATATTATTTCCTCATGGAGCAGTAAAATCGATGAGAACGGTTGGGTTGCGCGCGAACAAATTTTAGGTGACGAAAGCGCAAGCAAAGTTCCCTCCGAATTTCAAACTCAGTACTCGCACTTTGCCAACCCACCTACTCTTCTCATGAGTCTTTTGAAATTTATGGAGCGATTGAACTCAGAAAGCTCCTTTGACGTGACTCAACAGCAGCAGCAGCAGCAGGCAGGGGCCCAAGTAAAGAGTTTGGACGATCTGTCTGTGTTGACCAGGTTGCATTTGGATAACCCGGAATTGGCCCGACAGTACTTGAGAAAGGTGTATCCGCAGTTTCGGAAGCAGTATTTCTGGTTCCGGAGAACGCAGTGGGGTGATGCGGATGGATATGGACGCGACGGAAAGAGCCCTGAAGCGTATCGATGGCGTGGTCGCTCAGACTTTCATACCTTGACTTCTGGTAAATTGGTTTTTTATTTCTTCAGACATTTCAATTTTTCTTTGTGTTTTCTGATTCCGTTTTACCTTATAATATAGGATTGGATGACTATCCACGTGCATATCCTCCCGATGCCAGCGAAATCCATGTGGATCTTATTTCATGGGTGGGATCGATGGCGAAGGCATTGAAGGCTGTTGCCATTGAAATTGGCGAAGAAAAAGATGTTAAAAAGTATGATAAGCATTTGAAGAATATTCAAAAATCGTTGGAAGGTTTGTGCCAATGCCTTTTTGTTGTTTTGTTGGGATGGATGTTAACTTTCTTTTCAAAAAAAGCATTCCATTGGAGCGATAAAGCTAAAGCCTATTGCGATGCTGCAGCTGATAGCACTGGTACTTTTTTTTTTTTTTTTTTTTTTTTTTCTTCTTTATCACCTTACGCATTCATATTACTTCTTCAAGGCGAATCAGCGGCCGTCATTCATTTAGGATATGTGAATCTCTTTCCCTTTGTGCTCGACATCATCCCCGCCGATTCTCCCCGCGTTGAGCACTTTTTGGACCTGATCAGTGATCCAACAAAACTCTGGACCGATTACGGGTTGGCCTCGCTTTCCAAAAGCGATAAGTTATTTGCGACGGGAGAGAACTATTGGCGTGGTCCTATTTGGATGAATATCCAGTACCTCGTGTTGCGCAGATTGTATGAATACAAGGCGTCGTCGTCAAGTCCGTATGCTGCGCGGTCGGGAGAAATTTATGAAAAACTGAGATTGGATATTATTAATAATGTTTTTAAGGTAAAAAAAATAATGTGGTTGGAGGTTTTTGCTACCTTAAATATATATTATTTTTTTTGTTAGAATTACAAGGAGACTGGATTTGTGTGGGAACAGTATTCCCCAATTGATGGAAAAGGACAAAGATCTCACCCGTTTACTGGCTGGACGTCGTTGGTGCTGTTGATGATGGCGGAGATTTATTGAAAGAGTTTGTGATATAAACCCAAAAACATACTTTCCATATCATATTCACTTTTCCCGGAGGTTCAAATTAAAACGCCGATGATAAGCTTCTCCATAAAATTCTTCCTGCTCTCTTTCGGAAACAACTGCGCAATTCTTTCGCATCCTTTTCCCTTCATAATTTCCCATGGATCGCCCCAAAACCAGCAAAATAAACTTCGTTCCCGCAAGGTGCTTCTTAATTCTTGATTGTGTCTTCTTATATTCCGCCGTAATTACCTCTGTTGTCATTTTCCGGTCTGTATTGCGTTTAAGCTTCATTTGCATGGCAATTAAGCATCGGTTCCCAGGTTGTTGCAGTGTCAAGTCTTCTTGAATATCAAGATACACGAATCCATCAAAGCTGGACCCGCCTGCATTAAGAACACAGTTTCCAGAGCTAAACTCCGGACGCTTCGTTTCTGGATATCTCTGCGAGAGCCGAGTGACTTTAATGTTTTCGATAGGCGGAATACAAACAGTATGGTCATTTGCAAGATTAAGATTGGCACCTTGCAATAATTTTGCAAGTGGGATGGAAGAAATGCCCAAACAAGAGAAAAGAGACAAACGGAAAGCCATGTAAGTCACATTGAAATCCTGGAATACGAATAACTTAAGAAAAGTTACAAATGCACAAACAGAATCAGTTTTACCTCCCATTGTTCCCAATAAAGAACATTTGCCAAAGGAAGCTCATTCCAGAATTTTGCATAAGGATTGGTATGATGCGTCCGCAAAAAAGCGGAGACAAACATAAACGGGATAGAAACAACAAATTGATCTCCTTTTGGTACAAGTTTGACCAATCCGTTTTCAGCCATTGTCAAAAACGAAGGCGACCCAGGTCCAGAAACCAGTTGCTGCTGGTCAACTGGAATCGACAGAAATGAATATGCAATGGCTTGCTCAATATTCGGCAGTTGGCAGATTTTATATCTCTTTGTTATCTCGCTTCGTACTTCAGCTGCAATATCGTCCCAGTAAGACAACAAACGAGGATTCGACATTTTTGAAGTTAGAGCGTTGTACAGAAACTCTAGAGACCGGCAATGACCCCCGACATCAAAAATTAACTGCCGAAGGTGTTTGTTGCTGCGAGCGTCGGCAGGAAGTTGCTGGTTGCATTCAACAAAAATTGATACACAAGACTCGAATGACAAGAGAGGAAGCGGTATATGGAGGGGGGGATGAGTAGACTCTGTTACCACTGATTGAATTGGACCAATGACAGTGCCTGCCAAAACAGGCACAAAGAGCTGTTTGCCCGAAGAGCAGCTTAATCCACCCAAAATACTGAATAGCTCTTTGAACCCATTTGTGTTCTTTGCATGAACTCGATTGACTTCATCAATTCCCAAAACAACACATTCAATATCTGGAGGACAAATGCGAGCAAGGGTGGAAGCAAGTGCCAAATCGAGCTTTCTCTCCTTCATCGCCGATTCAAATACCTTGAAGGATGGAAATGTCGTCAGATTGAATTCATGGAGAATCCGAAGGCAAACTGATGTTTCAATTCCAGTTGCAATTTCAGTTTCCAAATATGGCGACCCGTTTCCAAAAGTGATGTTAATGAATAAGGTCTTTGATAGGCAATCTTTGAAGTCATTAGGAAGGTTTGCCTTATCGACAAATGATTTGAATGAAAGGGGGAGCTCCTGCAAGAATCTGGATTTTCCGGTTCCAGGGCCATCAGCAAGAAAGGGGATAGGATGCAAATTTCTATCCCGATCCTTCAACTTCCAGCTCTTGAAGCGCTTGGCCGTGCTCGACGCCAGAAGGCTGAATGATTCTTCCCGATCCAAGAACTTGAAGACCGACCCTTCTGTTTGTACCAATGATGGAGAAATAGGCGATAGATGCTCTTTTAGAATTGCCTGAATTTCCGCATCATTGGCGATAGGCCACTTCATTGTTGTCTCTATTGTAAAAAGGGGAATCAGTGTTGTAGGCCAACCAGACAATGACATACCAGAAGAGTTCACTTTCTTAAGCCATATTTGCTTCTCTTCCTCCTCCTTCCCAATTGTTTCTTTCATTTCGTTATATTCATCGAGCTCTGCCTGTTCTCTCTTTGTCAAAGGGCCTGCTTCCTCCTTATCCAGGAGGTAAAGGCGCCTCTCTCTCAACCGATCCATCTTTTCTGTCAAAGCTTCAATCCTGACCATGACTTCGTCCAACTTCTTTTCTGCATAAGTTCGAGATTCGGCTTGCACTGCTGCTGGGATACTGCATGAAAGTGGAACGGGTGGTGACGCCTTGTGCGAATCATGTCTCTTTGCGTTCTTGACTGGTTTCCATCCAACAAAAGCTTTAGTCTTCGAGCGTTCCTGGCGTTGGCAAAAGGTGGAAAACTGCTGGGATTGGAATGGCGTGGTGTGGTTCTTGTTGCTGCGATTGAGTGACTGTCCTCCAAAGAAGACCCCAGAACCTGTCGAGAGTCCCGCGCGAAGTCCCAATTTTCCATTCAACTCTATGATCAACGAGGCCATCTGGCTGCCGTGTGTGGAAAGTCGCTTCATGACAAATCCTACTATTTGGAAACAGAAGATTTTGCGGCTCTCGAAACGCTAGGACGTGCTCGTATCGAGAATTCTGAGGGATTCCTCCCGGTTTGTCGTCAGTGACAGTCTGAAAGGATAACAAATAATTGAGGTGTTAATGGAGGAGGAGAGGGAACGACGATGTCAACTTTGGGAATTTATTATTCAACACACAATACATAGCCAGTAAATGTACAACAAATATGGATGAGCGAAGTAGGGAATACATAGAGGGAATTAGGGATAAATTGTGCTTGTAATAAAGGTGGCAATAATAATGATAACAAATGGATATCCAAAAAATTCTTACCTCGCACCTGGGAAATCCTGAAGAGAATCCACACAGTTCATTGAGCTCAAGAATGTGACGTTCAATCCGAGACCAACTCGCATGTTTGCATGTGGGATGGACGAGAAACAGCGAAAAACACAAGAACAAACGCGAGAGTGTTTACAGCGAAAAACACAAGACAAACGCGAGAGTGTTTTTCTTCGCGAGAATTTTTTATTAGAAAAATGTCCACACCGTGAGCCACCTTGACTTCTGTTCGTCACGCGATACCATAGTCTTTTAATGAAACTTCTTATAGAATAAGTGCATTTGAAGCGGACTTGTTTGTGTCTCAACTGGCGGCCAAATCCATCACACTTGATCTGATTGCAACAGAGCGATGGTACAAGAATCACGAAACACTTGAACACCTCAACATCCAAGCGCACATGAATGTTCAATCTCAATGCGAAGAGTTTGTGACCGAGTCCTTTATTACGCACGGAAAGGTATATTTTAGATTATTGTTTATTTTGACAGGGCACCTATAACCGCGTTTTCAAAAATCGGAACGCTTATTACCTTTAATTCATAGATTGAATATCTGATCAAAGATTTATTAACGATCGACGCGTGGAAAACCAAAGTGTTTCCAAAAGTCGTGGCGGTGGCGGCTGCTCAGAGCATCAAATCATATTTGATTGTAAACGCGACCCTCTCCTTTTTCAATGCTCCATTCTAAAAACCCAGGATTATTTTAAAACTAGCTTTACCACGAAGCCACACTTGTGAATCTCTTGGAAATCTTGTTTTACAACAAGGAAGCAGTCCATCAAGCAGGCGACCTTTTGATTGATCTTGTTGACTACTGTTCAAGGAAAATGGCGTTCTTGAATACCTGGTAATCATAGAACCGAAAAAACCAAGAAAGAGAGGAGAGGAGAGATTTAATTTTTGATACAATGATTTCAGGGTCTCCAGAGAAACAACAAACCCACTCAATCAGACCGATACAGAATCTCTCCTTGGAAACCACCGCGACCTCAACTTTGCAACAGCCATCAATTCTCTCTCCTTGTTCAGATACATTTCTGACCAATGCGCGGATGTTTCATTAGCTGTCTTGACGCGAATGCTCAACTTCAACGATATGGTGTGTTCCTGTGTTCACTTGATTGAGCAAGCGCCATGGATCCAACAGAAAAATGCCTCTTCATCAAAGAAGAGTGATGGTACCACCAACAGCAACAAAGAACCCAAGTTTTTGAGCTTTGAGAATGGAAACTGGAAAGAAATTGACCAAGAAGAGTATCAACGTCTTGGAAAAGTAGAGGCTCAGGTTTTTGTTTTTTGCTATATATTTTCTTTTCGTTTTTTTTTTTTTAAAGATATCAGCCGTAAAGCTTATTTAAAAAAAAAAATTAAAAATAGGTGTGGATTACACTGTACAACCTCCTTCTCGACAATGAATGCCGCAGAAAATTTATTTACAATGATTCGAAA
Source organism: Obelidium mucronatum (assembly GCA_025765595.1). Lineage (NCBI taxonomy): Eukaryota > Fungi > Chytridiomycota > Chytridiomycetes > Chytridiales > Chytriomycetaceae > Obelidium > Obelidium mucronatum. The sequence goes on from JAIVFH010000040.1 coordinate 226,606, forward strand.
AAATCAGTGATTCTGAAAGTGAGCCCCCCCCCCCCCCCCCCCCCCCCCCCCCCCCCCCCCCCATTTTTTTCAGCATTGCCACGATTTAACACCAACTCTCTCTCAGTTACGACCCTACATTGAAGAAATCCTTGTCGACCAACTCCCAATCCTCAGCCACCTCCAAAGATACTTGGACGAACTCTTGATCATGGATGTTCCCACCAACGCCCCCATCACCGCTAATGACTCTTTTCTCATTGAACAAGTCCCAGAAACAACAAACCAAATCCAAAACACAATCACAAAAAATAGTACCTACTTGATTCAAAGATTCGAAACCCTCATGAAGGATGATGCGGCGGCGGTGGCGGGAGGGATATCCTCGATTGCGGTCGCGAAATCAATGGCTGCAATGTATGACTTGGATAACTTGGATTCTCTTTTGGAGGACCCGAAATGTGGGAAATGCGGTCGTCCGGCCGAGAACCGCTGCTCAAAGTGTAAATCAGAGTGGTATTGTGGTAGAAAGTGTCAAGTGGAATCGTGGAAAAAGCATAAGGCGATTTGCGAGGTATTGGAACAGGCGTTGAACCACAAGGAATCCCAACAAAAACATCAACAACATAGACAAGGTGCTTTGATTGAGGAAATTGCATAATAAGATGATCAACTTTCAAATAAATTTCCCTTTACACTATTTTAATTCGAATGGGCAAAAAAAAAAAAAATGAAATAAAACGATCCAAGCTAAATCAACTTTAAAAAAAAATGAAATGACATCCAATTTCGCGTGTTCTCTCCCCTTTACTGCTTGCCCTGAGCAGCAGCAGCCGCCGCCGCCGCAGCCGCAGTTCTAGCATCTTCTTCCAACTGCCTCTGATTCGCTTCAGCAGTCGCCACAATCCCTTGCAATACCGTCTGCTGTTCCGCATTCATGGCAGTCATCAAGACATGATCCGGGGGACATGACTTCAGGAACCGTGCAAACTCGATATATGGATCCACAGTATCCAACGGTGTTTCAAAGTATGGGTCTTCTTCTAATCCCATAAAGTCCCCGTAGTCCTCAAAGTCCCGATTTTGGCCCATGAATCTAACGTAGTCGTCGTCGTCATCGGATGCGTCTCCGTCGTCTTCTTTGGGTTCTTCGGACGCTAAAATGAAAAAAATATGTGTTGAAAACGAATGAAACGGAATAAAGTTTTTTTTCGGTTCAATGAATATGTGTTGTACCTGACTGTTCCTGTTCTTCGTTTTCATCATCGTCATCATCATCCTCACGAGTCAGCTCTTTCATGTACTCTTTACGAACTACCAAATAGCAAAGAAAAAAAGTCATCGGTTAAAATAAAATAAAAATAAAAAATAAAAAAAAGCCAACACGAAAAAAAACACATACTCTCCAACGCCTTTGGATACTCCCCAAACAGCCTCAACAGACTCTGCAACAGCGTCCCCACATGTCCTTGCAAACTGGGAATATTCTGCACAGGAACTCCCAAAAGCGCCGTCAAGGCCAAAATCGAAATCTTCTTGTCATGAACACGTGAAAATTCGTCCAGCTCCTTGAACCAAATGTAAAAAAAGGTGCCCGTTGCGTTACTGGCTTCCAAAAATTGGAGCGTTTGTAACGGGCTGTGGTACAGACAGTTGATGATCAGTTCTAGGAGATGGACTTTGAAGTTGGTTTGGAGATCTTTTTCGTGCTTCAAAAAGTTGAGGGCGAGGCCGACAAATTGAGGAATGAAGGGGTCGAGGTGGCCGCGGAGGTTTAGGAGCAGAGACTCGGCAATCATGCATCCAAAAGACCTGTCTTCGTCTTCCATGCTGTCGTTATCTGGGGTGAGAATCTGTTTGCCACAACACAATCAGACCACTTCAACAGCAACAACAATTAGATTTCGACAAACCTTCTTGACCATTTCCATCATTTCCATCGCAATATTAGGGTTTGCCAATATATGGTCCTTTCCGTAGCGGATAAAGTTGTCAACAGAGTCAACAATATCTTGCAAAAAGAAAACAAAACGCTTAAGCTCAAAGTTGCAAAAAAGCGCGCCAGGACAAGAAACAATCACTCACCTTCGATAAAAACAATGTCTTCTCGGTTGTACGCGGCAAAAAGTTCAGTCCAAACTTGCCAGTCAAGCAAAGTAACCTGCCTTGAGCAGCCGACCAAAGCATTCACAACATCCATACATTCAGTGATGAGATCTATTTTTTGTTTGAAACATCAAGTTTTTGAAAATTCAACTGTAAATAATGAAAAAAAACAAACCAGAGAATCCATTCTTCAACACTTCCACAATCACAGGAACCAACAAATCGTCCAACTGCTTCAAAATCTGCGGCGCATTCTCAACAGCACTAATCAAGCTGCAAATCGCCTTCAAAATTCCAGCAGCTGTTTCCAAGGGCGATAGAGTCTTTTCAAAGTCGTCTTCGCCGGCCGCCGTGATATCCTTGACAAGAGAAATAAAAGATTCACACATTTGCGTGCAGAGTTGGACAGAGAAGGGGGCAAGTTCGTCTGGGAAATAGGCGGCAAGGTTTTCCATTCCACTTGTGAGTGTGTCCATGTCGATTTCGCTTGTCAAGGTCAACAATGCTGGGTAAATTCCACTTGTTAAGGATTTATAGTTCTCAACCCCAAAAAACGAATTGAATACAAACTTTGCATCATGGCTGGGACATATGGCTTCAAGGCATTTGCAACTATTGAAGCGGGGGAAAACAAAAGATGTTATTGGTTGGGAATGAAACAAGTAAAAATCAAAATAAACACTCAACTGGCTTTATACTCGATGATTAGAGAAATGGTTTGGGCCGCATACACCTTGACGGGAAGTTCTGGATCCTGGACACCTGCCAAAACTGCCTCCAAAATGACTTTTTGGTACTGTTGATAGTAAAAAAAAAGGGCGAAATGAGAAAAAGCAGAAACAGCCACTGAGAAACAAACCTCTTCAGAGAATACAACGCCATCAAACATAAGCAACGCCTCGAAAGCAATGGCTCGCATGAATCCAAAACGCGACTTGAATTCAGGGGAAGACATGTTGGACAAAGAAGGAGTCCATTTGGTTGTGGATTGGAGATTTCTTGAAAGTAGTTGAGAAGTAGAAGTCAGCAGTTTGGTTGAATACAATAAAAAAATCACAGAAAAAACCTTCTCATCCATCACAGTATCGCAGATTGACAAAATGACACGAAGAGCTCCGCATTTCCGACGAGCAGAAGCCTCATTGGTGGATGCATCAGCAGTTCCTTGGAGAGTAGCCATAATAAATTGCAAAATTTCCCCAAAGACTTGCTTAAATCTCTTGCTGACAATCGCATGCAACAAATACTCGGCCGCCTCAACAGGGTTCACGCGTTCTTCGTAGCTGTAATCGCCCATTTTCTTTTGAACGTATTCAATAGAGTCCTCCTCCCATAATTGCGCATCAGCTTCACTGAAGCACATTTGTGGGTACGCATACTGCGTGACCAAGGCAACAGCGTGAGGCTTCATGACGGCCCAAGTGGACTTGTATTTAACACAATCAGCAAGGAAAGTGCTGAGCTGTTGGCGCACGTGACGAGTGACCCACATTCCACTAATGCACTTGTTCACAACACTGAGATAGGCCGTTGCGATTCCGGGTGCAAAGTGGGAGATGAACATGTTTGCGAAAGGGGCATATTCTACTTCGTCACGACGAGAGCAGTATCTGTTTTGTAAATTTTTGAGAATTGAGATAACAACATGAAAAACTGGGCTACCGAAGCAGACCCCTCCAGCGGAAAGAAAAAAAAGAATACACCGCCTAAGGCAGGTACGATCGAAAAATAACAAACCTCATGAGATACATGTGGAGACATCGGAAAGCCCACTTCTTGACCTTCCACCATTGATGCTTTTCCCGTTCTTCTTCATTGGCAATGGTTTCATTCAAGAAGGATAAATCCTTTTCGATAATCTGTGCAATAAAGGGGAATTAGTGCTTTTACAGTGCAACGCCAAAGTACAGAATGAATGACATAAAAAACAAAGAATACACCGCCATCGGTGGTTCAATCAATCAAATGAAAAACAGAGAATACACCGCCTATGGCGATAAGATCTCCATACATTAACAAACAAGGTTCCCCAAGGAACAAGCGAAGAAGAATCTTGCAAAGAAGGAGGCAAATCACGAGAAATAGTCTTTAAATAAATCTTGACAATCTATTGAGTTTGGTGATAGCATTCCAGTGAGTTTCTTAAGCAGTCAAACAGTCGAGTCACACAGACAACCAACCAGACGCAACATTGCAGCAGCTTCGGGGGTAGTCTGGGGCAAGAGACCAAGTGCAATTGCATGCAGACCAGAGAAACAGGACGAAATCAGTTCCTTGTATTGTTCTGCAGGGTCTTGCATGTGGAACAAGGATTTAGTCAGGGCATGGAGCGACATGAGGCCGCCGTAGACTGTTGCGGGTGGATTCTTTGGGTCCAGCAGAGCAATTGCAGACGGAAGAAACTGTGGCCACTGCTTGTAGTCCTTTTGCAGAATGCGTTCAAGCGCCGACAGGAAAAACACGCTGTCAAGATTGCAGGGAACATCAACCACACTCAGAAGGAAAGAAAGAGAAAGAATACCTCAGATCCTGCTGCACCTCGATGACTGCCGTCACAATGTGTGCGCGCACAAAGGCCCTGTCGTTTGGCCCCACCAGCACCACGTCGGCATCGGGAGTTGCGGGGGGGTCGCGCCAGCCCTTCTGGACTCTGTTCTTGAAGAAGATTGCGGCTGCAAGCGGCGGGGTTAAGACTCCAAAGAAGCAAAGACGGACAAACCGTTCTTGCGCACGCCGCTGTTGGCCGCCGTGTCCATCACCAGCCGCATCAGCGCCTGCAGCACGCCGTCGTGCGCCTCGGCCTGCCTGAGTCCCTGCTCGGCCTGCGTGCGGATGCCCGGCTCGGCCGCCAGCGCGTGCTGGAAGAGCGCCGCAAGCTGCGCGGTTGTTGCGTCCATTTCGTCAAAAGTCGGTCAAAAAGAAAAAAATATTCCAATCTGTCGTCTGTCTGCGACCCAATAGCCAACAATGGCAATGGTGGAAAAAGTTACAGCAATCGTGCATTCGCCTGCTTCGACTTTCGTGCTCTTTATTGGTCACGGCTTTACTGCAAACACGCCTTCTTCACTACCACTAAACTACATGCTTCCTAATTCAGTGATTTGACCTCAAGGCATGCAATAGCAACGGTTATTAAATTAATAAGTGATACTATCTGATATTATATTAAACTAAATTAGAATAAACTTAAATTTAAAAAAACTTCAACTCAAGAATGTCTCGAGGTGGAGCTGGCGGATGTAAGGCAAACCCCAAGCTGCAACGCACTCTCGCCAACAACAAAACAAATAACACGCAACTCTTCTAGACGACAGACATATTACCATCTTTTCACCGGATGGACACCTTTACCAGGTTGGGTTTTTTGAAATAACTCACCCAAGAGAAAGAGCTTCATTCCAATCTAACCCTCCACCCCCCCTAAAACAAAACACAGGTCGAATATGCATTCAAAGCCATTTCGAATGCCGGCTTGACCAGCGTCGCAATCAAGGGAAAGGACTGTGCCGTTGTTTGCACACAAAAGAAAGTTCCAGACAAGTTGCTTGATCCAGAGACTGTAACTCACGTTTTCCAACTCACGCGAGGAATTGGATGTGTCATGACGGGGCTGATTGGTAGCGTTTTTTTTTTGTGTTATGCTTCGATGATGGAAGGACGCGTTGTCCAAATTTTTACTTTTTGACCCTCAACTCGCACTTGCTGAAAACATGCATTCTAACTTGTAAAAAAAAAAAAAAAAAAAAAATTAACAGCGGATGCAAGAGCACAAGTCGCTCGTGCTCGTATGGAAGCCGCGGAATGGAGGTACAAATTCGGCTACGAAATCCCTGTCCACATGCTTGCAAAGAGAATCGCAAACTTGGCGCAAGTGTATACTCAACATGCTGCTATGAGACCCTATGGAGTTTGTATGTTACCCATTTTCTTTTTGGACACCCGTTTTTGTTTTTCACTCACACTTCCAAAAAAATATTTTTTAGCAATGATGCTTATTGGCTATGACGATGAAGCCGGACCACAAGTCTTTAAATGCGATCCCGCTGGATACTATGCGGGATACAAGGCCACATCAGCCGGCGCCAAAGGCCAAGAAGCTACAAATCATTTGGAAAAGAAACTCAAAAAGGAGCAATCATTGAGTGTGGAAGATACCGTTGAAGTGAGAATCTCCAAAAGATGGTGATTTTTGTGTTGTATACTAAACCAAAAAAAAAAAAAAAAATTCTTTTAGTTGGCAATCACAACTCTCAGCAGTGTTCTTTCAATTGACTTTAAACCAGCAGACTTGGAAATCGGGATTGTGACAAAAGACGATCCAGAGTTCCGTCAATTGACTGTTTCTGATATTGAGCAGCACATTACACGTATTGTTGAACGCGATTAAGGAGGAAAGGAAACACTCATCAAAAAAAAACAAATACGGATAAATGCGGGATTGAAAGCCAAAAAAAATAACAAAATAAATTCAATGAAAAACTCTAATTTTTCCCGGTAATAATATATCTTTTATTAATGACGTTCGGCGCGATTTCCACATTTTGTGCTTCGTGTCATAGATGTTTCAAAAGCATCAAATATTTCTATTGTTTGAAGGCAAAGAATCTATGGGTTGTTGTGGCGGACGTGACGGCGGCTGCGGAAGAGGCAGCTGAACTTGATGTGGATAATTTGTTTGATGATACCCACTGGGGGGTGTATACACTGCTGCGTAGTATGACGGCTGGAAGCGCCAATGTTCCCCTTGATAACTTGAATAGTTTGGTTGTTGCTGTTGCTTGTGAAACGGGTGATATGGGTGGTGGTATAGCCATGATGCGAGGGGTGGTAAATGGCGGGATGATCGGGGGACAATTGATGCTGTATCAGTTGATATAAAAGAGTGTGTTGGATTACTTGAGGAGGTACATCTTTGTTGTTGTTGTTGTTGGTGCTGGTGCTGCTGCCAGTGTTGCTGTTGTTGAGGAATCATTTGGATTCCACTAGTGCATGAAGTTGGTGGGGATACAGATCCGGTTGATAATAACGCCGCAGTCACTGAAACTTCTTCAGACGTCTCAGTATATAGCCCCTTCTTTTGTTTTTTCGAAACTCCTGCTTCACAAGATATAACCGGACGTATGCAATCTTGTTCGGATTCAACAGATCCCTTCCGCTTTTTCAACAACGTTGATGATGTTGGCGATGCTGATGATGACGATGACGATGCAGTACTAGCAGCAATGATAACGGGGATCGACTTTTTGCGTGCTTGCTCTATTGAACCAACAGTAGGCAGCGGCCTCTTGTCTATCCCGACAGTTGATTTGGCCATGAGTGCCTTAAACTGCGTTTCATTATTGCCTTCCAGAAACTTTCTGAGGATGGGGACTTCCGTGGGTGTTTTCAACTTGATGATTCCTTGATGATGCGGGAATCCGAAAAAGTGGACCACATCTTTTCGGGTGTAGTAAGATATAACTCTAAAATTACAAAGTTGTTTTTTGGTTGTTGTTTTTAATTAGTATAATCATGGCGCAGAGTTTATTTTTCGAGGGTTTACCGATACTTTTGTCCATCAGATCCAAACATGGATATCGTGCGTTTCGTTAATCCATCAGGTAAAATACGTGTATTCGGTTTCAAGGTTTTCTCACTGAAGGATGGCTCTAATCCTGGAATATTCTGGTTGGCTGCCGCGCCAAAAGATGAGGAAGGATCTTTGGCTTGGAACTGTGGTTCCGTATTATTGGATGACGTTGCCACTGCATGTCTTGTGGATTCAACTTCTCTGTTATTGGTTTTGTTTATGTTTGTTTTTTTTTGTTTTTTTTTTGTAAAACTTGTCAGTTCCATGTTGAATGGTTTTTATCCCAGATATCTGTATCCTGGAACAAACACATACCTATACAGAAGGAAGCTTCCGTGTGCTCTGGATGGGGACCAACGTTCTCCGTCCTAAAAACAAAAAACAAAAAAATGGTCCTAATGAGCGCATGTAGTGCTGGCCGCGGGGTTCTGAACTCACACGCCATCTCTTCATTTGGACTGACGTATCGGAGAAAACAAAACAGCTTCCACTGCGAATCAGAGTATTCGCAGCGCCCGTAAACGTTCTTAAGGTCCCATGTATACATCCTTCAATGACTAGAAGCGCGTCAGTTGGATCTTTGATGAATCTTAAAAAAAAACGTCGTGTCAAGTTTTGGCATTGCGGTTTTTTTGTCTTGCCGATTATACGCACCCGTAGAAAGATTCCTCGTCTCTGCTCTCGATACCGTCGTCCATAATCTCAAAAGGCGCGTATATCAAGGTTGTGTGGTTTTTTTTTTAGAGAATTGTCAGACGCTCGGAGAATTTCGACTTCTCACCAGTTGTAAAGAAAATCGCGTACAGGCAGAAAAAAAACATGTTTTTATGTTATTATTACTTGTTGGGAAGCAAAGTACATGAAGTGCCTTTTTTGCTTATTTTTTTTTGTAAGAATATATAAAAACCCCTTTTGGACTATTACTCATCAGTCCTTCAAATTGCGAATCGATCCATAATCAAACTTGGCAGAAGGACCAAACTCCTTTCGCTCCATCTCCACAAACATGGATCGCGCTTGACAATCTTCTACAAGGGCTCTCCAATCTTCATTGTTGCACAAGGAGACGCCTCTGCCGACAATAAATAAAGAGTTTTTGGCCTATTTTTTTTTTGGTCATTACAAAACACGATAAAAAAAATAAAAAAGAAACGGTATTACTCTAGTCAAGGCCACATTCATTCGTCTCTTGTCCTTCAAGAAACCGACAGCTTCTCCCAATCCAGCACGAACAGTAGATAAAATAATAATATCCTTTTCTCGTCCTTGAAACGCATCAATCTAGAATTCCCTTCAAGTTTTAACCAACCAAAACAACCAAAATAAATAAAAATTGAAAACAAACCGTGTTGATATCCACATAATCCAAAACACCATCCCCAAACTTTTCCTTAAACTTATCCTTCATCTTCAACATTTGCATACGATACGGAGTAATCACACCAATCCGAGATGCAAAGTTGATTTCTGGGAACGTCTTACACAGCTTGGCCACAAAGTTGACACAAGCAATGATTTCGTCCGGGTTGTAGAGAGAATGGCGCTCTCGAAGCTCTCGACCCCACCCCACGTTTAAGAATCTGTATGTTGGGTATTCGTCTTTGGAGTGCCATGGAGCAACGCACTTTGATTCCATCTTTTCGGCATCGAGAAGACGAGATCCATAGAATTGGGCAGATGGGAAAGAGCTGATGTTTGGGTGCATACGGTATTGAATACTGTGGAGATGGAAGGAAGTTAGAAAAAAACCATTGGAATTCCTTCCAACCGAAAAGCAGAAAAAAAAAGATACCTCAACAAACACACACTGTCTCCATACATTCCCATGATACGTTGAAACAAACTATTTTCGTACCCATACTTTTTAGCAGTTGGAGACAAGACTGTTGGTGGCAGTTGCATTGGATCACCAACAAGAATACACTTCTTGGCTCCATAGCGCAATGGAATCAAAGAACTCAATTCAACAGATTGACAAGCTTCATCAATAATAACAGTTGGGAATTCAAAGTTCTGGAGAGTGCTGACGATTTCGTGTCCAGCTCCAGACAAGGTTGCCATGCTGTCAACCAGAAAATCAAATAAATACTAGAAAAACAAAAACAAAAAACCCAAAACACTCACATAACATCAGCTTCCAATAACAGCGAAGCCTTAATTCTGGACCGAATATGATCCGAGCTTCCTTCCCGCTCCAACCTCTTCTGCTTGAGCGCTTTGAACTTTTCATCAACAGCCTTCAGCTTCTCGGTAACCTTGGAAATAGCATTTCGAACTAAATCCGCCTCCTTGGTCGAGTTGACAGCTTTCTGCTCCTTCTCGCGCAACGCATCCCGCTCCTTGTTGAGTTCGGCTTGATGCTTTTCTAATGCCAACCATTGCGAATTGTCGTTCACGTCTTGGTTGACTTTTCTAAACTCTGCGTCGTTGGCCAGTTGCTCCTTGATGAGACTCTCGATTGTAAGGTCTCGGATGTCGGCACCGATACTGTCACTTGTTCCGAGACGGACGATTCTTGGCTTGAATTCTTTACCTTGCGCGTTCAGAATTCCCATTTTTAATCTACGCACGATTTCGTCGCAAGCTGAAAGGAGGAATAACGTAAGCAAAGAAATTAAGGCGGATAAAGTGTGATGACAACGAACCAGCATTAGATGGTGCACAAATCAATAACCGATTCTTCTTGGCCGCACTGCTAGGCTGCACATTTCGAGACGCCTGCACTACAGGAGGCCCACGACCCACTGGCGCACGTATTGCAGAGCCACCACCTGGAGGTCGAATAGCCGAGCCTCCGGGAGCTTTAATAGCAGTTCCCCCACCACCAGGAGTTTTAATTGCGTTGCCGCCGCCGGGGGCATTGATGGCTGTGGCGGCGCTGGTAAGCAGTGATCCAACAAGCGACAGAATAGTCTTTGTTTTTCCAGTTCCTGGAGGACTGTTGTTTTGAAAAAAGTAAGCATCGTCAGTTGACAAGAAATAAGTCCTCGGGTTGGAAAATCCAACAGCTTACCCTTGAATCAGCACGAATCCACTGGGTCTCTGAGTAGCAGTCGCAATCGCTTCTGCCTGTGGTCGATTCGCCCCAAAAATCTGCATCGCCTTTTCCACCGACCCTTCCTTTGGCACGAACTTTTTCCTATACAATGGCGTAATCACTTCCGAACACAGCGCCACCTTCGGCAACTGCAACAGCGACTCGTATTCACGCAGAACTGTTGTCATGGGGAACAACTTCGTGACAACCCATTTGGAGTTTTCAAAAAGGAGAGGTACGATAGTGTGCTGATTCTTCAAGTGGATTCGTGTGATGTACGTTGTTTCTCCCTTTCGCGAAAACATTTTTTGGACTTTACCAAGGAATCCTTTGCGGTCGCCTGCTTTTCCACCTTGTTGCTGGATATAGACTAAATCGGAATCTGTGACTCGTTTCTTGCTGTCTTCAAATGGCTGGACAAAAGTAACATCTGATTGAAAAAAATAGTTATCATTAGAGAGAACAAAGCTTCCAAAAAAAATTGTGAAGTTTACCATGGAAGTCGTCCACCATCATGCAAGTATCCAAAGCCCATGTGAAATTCTTACTGAAATCCGTTTCCTCCACACTTGTTTTGAATTGCTCCCAGCACTCCAACACCAACAAGGGCTCAAAAACATTCATATAGTCATCATTGGATTCAAATCTATCCGGAATCGGCACCAACTCAAACGGGAAATCGACAGGCAACTTCCCACGATCATCCACCCGCCACTTCAAAAAGATTTTATAAAATTCATTCATGTTTCTGAAGCGCGTTGCTACTTGCTTTTTCAATGGTGGGGCTTCCTTCTTGGCTGCGGCAAGGTTCTTTTTGTGGGTATCCAAATCGACAACCATCCCATCGTCAATCATTTTAATCGACTTGTAGGTTTTATAGTCGGGTTCTGTATCGGATGAATCTGCACGCGAGAGGATCGTGGCTACCGTTCGGCTTCGTGTTTGATCTTGCACATGACGTCGCTGTTCGGCAATGTGGGATTGTCGCAGTTGTGATAATTTGGAAATTGGCTTTCCTGAGGCTGTAGTTGATGGCTTTGCTGCTGGTTTTGGCGCCAAAGGAAGCGCTTGAACTTTCATGAAAAAGGGCTTAGCTGGGCGAAAAGTAACCGGTCAAAAAAACAATTCCCTGCATACCTCTCTTGACAGCATCATTGAACGCCGACGATTCAACTTTGGTAAATTTGTTTGGTTGTTGCGCAGTGGAATCATCAACGCTAAGCTTTCTCCTTGCAGCAACTGGTGGTGGTTTCACAGCGCCAACTGCATCTGCAACGCTCTTCTGAATCGCGCTAACAGAACTGCTTCCAATACTCTCCAAACTCTTTTTTGGCTTCTTTGCTTCCTGCCGTTCATACATACCTACAACCCAATCCTCCAACACCTTCTTACTCTCCGCAGTCAACCGCGACTTCAAACTCCCATCCATATAATGCATAATGGCACCAATCAAAGACTCATCCAATACATACTTGAACCCTTCCGCCACTTTCAAAAACAAAATCGTCAAGGCCACACTCTCTTCTCTGATCCCATCGTCCAAAACGCGGTACCACTGGAAAATACTCCACACCGTATTCATGAACGGAACAGTCGCACTCGCAATAAAGTTTTTACTTGTCAAGACGTTGGAATGCCCCAAAAGTTGTCGCACGATCGCAAATGTCTGCGCAATGATTAGTTTAATGTCTTTTTTGATGCTGAGGTCGCGTTTCGCCCATTTCACACTGCTGCTGAGGATGCTGCTGAGGAAGGGCCAGGATTTTATCCAGAGGTCTGGGTTCGTGTCGTTGAAGCGGTAGGATTCGTCGCTTTGGAAGACAATCTCGCATGTGTTTTTGAGGAGGGTTTGGATTCTTTCGGCGCATCCGAGGAGTGGTGGGCCGCTGCCCATTGTACAGAGATCTCGAAATGTGTCGAGGATTGTGAGAAGAGTTGTGATTTTGGTTTCTTCGTCGTCTTTGAAAACCCATTCGAGCATGGAGGCGTATCTATTGTGAAGTATGTTAGTTTTTTATCAACCAGAGGAAAGTAAAGAAATAACAAAAATACTTGGTTACTCCAGCCTTCTTGAACAGAATCTGTTTGGCAAGCTCCGAAATATCATCACTTCTACAAACCAAGCAATACAACAAATCCCCAACAACGACCGAATTCGTAACTGAATCGCCATCAACATCGTTATCAATTGCAACACTCAAGCCAATCCCACGATGAACCACAAACCAAACCAACGACAACCCCATATTAAAGCTATTCCCATACTCCTTCTGCTGCTCACTCCACCCTTGCCCAAGCGCCACTGCATCCACATTGACATGATCAAACAAGAAAACTCGCCCAAACACTTTGAAAACATGTCCAAACAGTGAATCGTATCCATCTGTGTGGCTACTACATCCCAAGACTTTCCAAATCTCACTGTGCAGGAGACTCGCACCTGGCGCGGCGGCATCGAATCCAGTGCAGTCCCGGTAGATATCTTGGAAGGCTTGTTCGAGCGTGTCGATATCGTTGTCGAGGCATTCGGTGATGAGGTGGTGGAGAACCATGTCTTTTGTTGTTGAAGCGGGTTCGGCTGTTGTTGTTGCTTGCCTTGTTGATGACAGACTGTAGGCGCAGATTTTGTCAATCAAAGCTTTGGGGAAGTTGTAGGTTTTGACGTGGGGTAAGAGTGGTAGGAGGGCAAGGCGGACAAATTCGGGCTTTGCGTGAAGAGTCCACGTTTCGTCGTAGTCTGAAAGAAGTGTGAAAAGCAGCGTTTGAATCAAATCTGATGATGATTCCAAGGATAGTGACAGTTGGTGGAATGAAGCAAGAATAGGTGGGATCCAAGCAAAGACGGCAATCCAAATGTCACTGATGGGGAGATTATTATGAATTGATGTGGATTCATGGATCCATGGAGTGGTTTTGAGGATGGTTTGGGACCATGGATGGGCAAAGATGGGTGTCCAAATGTTTGTCAGGGTATTGATGGTTTGGTTGGGGACATTTGGAACACTTTCACGGAATTTGGAGAAAGTGGAAAGAATAAATTGGAATGAGTTGTTGTCAGTAGACGAGGTTGCTGTAACAGACGTCAGGCTCTTGCACACAAATTCGTCAAGAGTTGGGAACATTTCCAAAAGGGCGACAATTCCATCTGTTGTAAAGCAGCAGACCATTGCCGCAAAAGTGTGCCAAATGAGTGTCGTCTCAGAGACGAGGTTGTACTTGGTGTTGACCAAAGTATCATCAATTACTTTGCTGACAATAACTTTGACTGCCAAGTCAATTGAGGATAAATGACTACGATCTGTGTACAATGAAGGATCCATTTGCGCCATTGAATTCAAGGCCCAGTTTCGAACAAACTCGTTCTTGTGTGCAGCAAGAATAATCAATCCAGGAAGCAGAGCTGTTTTGAATTTCAGAAGTTTCACTTTTTGGCAAGACACGAGGGCTTTTGTGAATTCAGTGTCCATCCGGGAATCCATCAAGTAGTGGGGATACTTTAAAATTTCGTAGGCATAGTTCTGGAAGTGAATGTATAGTCAGAGTCAATTTTTAAACTGGGTAGTATCCGTTGAATTTCACGGAATCATTCACTATATTCGATAGTGATCAAGAAGTTCGCCTTTGGCGTTGGCCTTCGGCGATGATGATTCACTGCCTTCACCACGATGTCACACCACAACCACAAACACACGAACCGTAAATGCTTTTCGAACATCCTTCAAAGGACAAGAACTATTCTCCAAGGCCATATTAACATCTGCAAGAGCCTTTCCTAAACGAACAACATCCCTTTGGTTGGCAATCGAAAACGCGGCAGCATCCAGCGACTCGGTCTTTTGCAAATAGTAAGCATCGCAACACACATCGCAATTTGTCAGTGAAAGTTCGAATGAAAGTTGGAGTTGTTCTGGTTTATCGATGTGATTCAACAAAGCAGAGTGAGCATGGACTGCCGAAAGACAAAGCAAGAAAGACGGAAAGAGCAAGGGACTTTTAAAAACAAACCATCATTAGTCTGCGTCCACTTGAGAGCCGCCCCTTCGATACAAGACCCATCAGCTGTGTGGAACGGATGAAGCAATTCTAGCGAATCATCGCACACGAAACCAGTGGTTAAGAATCGTCACGCAGTATCTTAGTACTCCCTTTCGTGATGCACACCTTGTTGTCCCTCATCGCCGCCTTCCACTTCCATCTTGTGTGTCAGCATTGAGACCAAAAAGAAAGAAAGAAGAAAGCAAAAAAAGAGTGTTTAAAAACCACCCACCAGCAAACCCACCCACCCGCAATGCTCTCCTGCCGCTGTGGATCGTCGCAGATTGAGTTTGAGGGAAACCTGGGCCACTCCGTGTGCACCGCCTGTGGCGAAGTGGTTGAGCAGAACGCCATTGTGTCCGAAGTTACGTTCACCGAAGGCGGCGGCGCGGACGGCTTCTTTGTGGGCGGCGGCACTGGTTGGTGTTTGTTGTTTGTCCGGGCTGCCTGGTTAGGGCTAACTGCTTCCTTGCAAACAAACACCGAAACAACAAACAAACAAACAACAAAACACCGAACCAGCCAGGGCCGCTTCGAGGGGCGGCAGCGGCATTGGCCGCATGGGTGGCGCGGCAGCCGGCGAATCGAGAGAGCAGACTATCGCAAACGGTGCTATCGCTCATAGCTATTCCTTGGAAACAATCGCTCATTGCCAAATTAGGTCACAGGCGGATCGCTCAAATCGGAAACCAAATGAGAATGACGGATCGCCAGATTGAATCTGCTCAGAGATACTTTAACATCGCCGTTGTTCGTGAGTGTGTTTGTTCTGTATCTGGTCGACCAAGTATGTTCTGATTACCTACATCTTGTGTCCAGAAAACTTTACAAAAGGCCGAAAAGCAATGAATGTGGCGTCTTCTTGCCTGTATATTGTCTGTGGGTTGTCCATTTCTCTTCGAATCTTGTTTTTGACTGCAACACACACAAAATCAGGTCGAATGGAGAAAACATCACATATGCTTATTGACTTTTCCGAACACTTGCGCATCAATTTATACCTTCTTGGTTCAACCTTTGTCAAACTAGTCCATGTTTTGAAAATTCACGATTTGCCTCTTGTCGATCCAATGCTTTATATCGTTCGTTTTGCTTCGAAATTGGAATTTGATGAAAAGACACCGGATGTTATTCGTGATGCTACGCGCTTGGTTTCTAGAATGGACAGAGACTGGATTGTTAAGGGGAGGAAACCTGCTGGTATTTGTGGTGAGTTTCGTTTGACGCAGGCCTTTCTTTCGCCAAGGCAATATCTCTACCGCCGTAGGCGAAATCTCTACTGCCGAAGCTAGTGCTCCTTTATCTTGCCGCCAAAAAAGGCGAGCACAGCTGAAGTAATTGTCATCCCACGAAGACGCACCTTGAATCATCATGCGAAAGATCATAACACCCAATCGAACAAAAAAAAACAGCCGCCTGTCTCTTTATAGCAGCGCGCATGAACGGATTCGCTCGAACACCACGTGAAATCGTATCCGTAGTGAAAATCTGCGAAGCAACACTCGCAAAACGACTAGAAGATTTTCGCGAAACTCCAAGCAGTGCGTTATCTGTTGACGATTTCCAAAACTTGATGCTGGAGAGTAGCCAAGATCCGCCGAGTTTTATGCGTGAAAAGAAACGGAAAGCTGCGGCGTTGGAGGCTGCTAAATTGTTGAAGATGAAAAAGGCGGAGGAAAAGGGGAAAAAGAAGAGAGATGGACCAGAGGGCGATGGAGAAGAAGGGGGAGACGAAGTCGAAGACGAGGAGGAAGAAATGGACGAGGACTTGCAGCTGGCGGTTGGAGACATGAATCATACTATGGAGAGTGAGGCGTTTAAAAAACTGGCTGCCACTGGTAAGTGTGTTCTTCTCTGTGTTTCGTTGGAATTCTAACGCGTTTATAGTCGGTGTGAATATGGACGCACTGGACGATGATTTGTCACTGCTCGACCAAGATTCTGAAGTTGAAGACTGTCTGCTCACAGAACAAGAAATCGAAATCAAGAAAATGTTCTGGGAAGCTGAAAACAAGGAATGGGAGAGAGGTATTTGGAACACTCAGATTTCCCAATCGTTCGTCGATTGATATATGGTACAACAGAAAAACTAGCTGCTGGAACTAGACCAGTGACCAAAAAAGCCAAGAAACGGAGGATTGCAGGAAACAGCAGCAACAATGCCATAATACCTGCCGACTCTGTTCAACAAGCTGGAATGAACGTGTTGGCGAGTAAACCCTCGTTGTCTAAAAAGATCAATTATGATGTGATTGGTCATTTGGTAGGTGTTGACACTTCTTTCTGTTGTGTATCTACAGGCCTGTGTATCAGGCTCTAATCTTCTCATTGCCGACTGTATTTTTTTTGAACTAGTTTAATGATGACCCCAGTGAACAATTGTTTGATATGGAGCCTGCCCGCCCTGGCAATTATGCTTCCAATAGTGTAACTGGCTTTGGGCTTGTTGCATTTGAGTAAATGCTAATCAATAAATATAAGTAACATTGTTTATTTAATTATTTTTTTGTGTATTTGGATCTCTCGTACTTAATTAAAATTTTGTGCTGCTTTGTCTTTCCACGTTTTCGCAACGCCTGCGTTCTTGGAAACACTCAGGCCTTTTCCTACATGAAACCAAGTCGTCTTTGCGCAAATGAGTATTTCTTGATTCGCAGCAGAGTGTACCACTCTAAAGCTTTGGAATAGTCCTGGGTAACTCCTTTGCCTTTCTCGTACATGTCACCCAAGTTGAATTGTCCACCTGCATCTCCTTCAATGGCAGCAAGAGTGAAAATTCAGACGCTTTCCTGTCGTTTTGGGCAACTCCTTGGACATTCTTTGTAGTAAAATAAGCCTTTACTTTCAGGTTAAGTGCGGGAGATTGTCCTTTTTCTTCTTGTTATCTTCTAATGTGATTTCTGTCCTATATATACCAATTTTCCTTACAGCTGATTTCAAAAAGAATGGCACATCCTCTTTTTTTTCGATTTTTCCAAGTATTGCATTTGGTAGCTTTGTATAAGTTTTGGTAGAGATCCCATAGCACAAGCCTGGAGGCTGTGAAGAAGCGTGCAGTTCAGCGTTTCTGCAGAATCTCCATCTTACAAGGCTGCTTACAAGGGATGCAACTTTTCAATTTTGATATGACTTGGAGCTCTGACATCCGGAAGAATATCGTTCTTGACATGCTGGATGGTATACCTGTTGACACTACTATCAAAAACCAAAGGGTCTCACGGAGAACAGTCGCTCGTGTGCGCTCGTTCTGGAATCTATATTCTTGCACAAGCAATCCCTTTGCACAAGTAAGCAAGCCAATGTGCAAGAACCCGATGTTTGTTGTACTGAACTTGTTGCGACAGTACCTGCGGACATTGTTGGATGAAAGAACAGACTGGTACTTGTTTGAGCTTCAAGAAGAGCTTGAAATAGTCATAAAGCGGAAAGTCCCACTTCCGACCCTATGGAGATGCCTACGAAGAGAGGGATACACTCACAAAAAGGTTTGTGTTAACAAACAACAGTACCATATCTCAGTTCCGTGGCTTATATTCCTCCAAATTCTAGCTTTCTGCTCATGCCTCGGAAAGAAATGAATGGGAACGAGCTTGTTTTGTGGCTGAGATTGGAAACTACCCAAGGGAGTACCTTGTATTCTTCGACCAGGCTGCAAATGACAAGAAGACCCTCGAAAGACGATTTGGTTACTCCATTGCTGGAAGAAGGTCCATTCATATTGCGCCATTTGTAAGAGGAGTCCAATACTCAATCATAGCCGCAATTTCATTATCTGATGGATACCTTGCATTCTCGGTTGAAGAGGGGGCATTAGATGGGCTGGATGTGTTTGATTTTGCCGTGAATAAGCTGGTGAGAAAGATGCAATACCACTGCTTCTTATTTATTCATCTTATTGTTGCAGCTTCCAGAATGCAGTAGATACCCAGGACCAAATTCAGTAGTTATCTGCGATAATGCAGCGATTCACAAACACCCTGCAATCCGTAGAGCATTCGAAAGAGCTGGAGTATTACTGATTTTCTTGCCACCGTACTCGCCAGACTTAACCCCAATTGAGAATTCGTTTCACCACACAAAGCAATGGCTCAGAAGAAACAAAGAGGACATAACTGACAGAAACAGAAGTGCAAAAATCATTGAAGCCTGTGATATGTTCACTCCCACTCTTGCTGATGCATGTTTTAGATCGTGCAAATTGTAATAAACTCTTCTTACTCTCGTATCTTACTCTCCTAATTGTTTGACCATTCAAATTGAATAAGTTCTGATTTCTATTACGGCACAAAATGTTCAAAAAAAAAAAGATAAAGTCTAAGCAACAAAACAACTTTGAAAGTTTAGGAGAGGTCAAAAACTCTTCTTTGGACTTGAGTTCCTTCAATCTCCAAATGATCCTGGTCAAAATGTGCCCACAATGCTCCTTCAAAGGAAACACCTATACTTCCCAACTTCCAAATAATTCGAACATCTAGCTTTTCGGCAACAGCTGACAGGTATTCTGGAGCTTCCATCTCAAGAATTGAACGGATTGAGCAGGTCTGGCTGATAGCATGTTGTGAAACAAGTTTGAAAAACCGACCCGAAGACCTTACAACTGTGATTGTGACTGTTCAAACATTGCTTCCAGTTGATGCTTGGGAAAGGGTGCCCTTCACAGAAGGGCGGGCTGATGGGGGTTCTAAAGTTGACAAGCCAGTACCCAACCTTTCCTGTTGAAGAAGATATGCGTTTTTCATATCAAAGCATGCATAGTTGGGAGGTGTGTTAAGAGTAACATGTGGATCATTTCCAGCTGTCTGAACAACATTCAGTTTGTTGACAGGTTTGCTCTGAGAAACTCACCAAGATTCTAGCCCAAGGACGCAAATGCTTATCTTCAGATAGAAGCAAATGGTAACCATTTCTTCTGAGGCAACCATTTGAGTTGCTTGAGGGAAGGATATAGGGTCGTTAACTTTGAAACCCCCCTCCTGAAAAACATGAAAAAACTCAGTTTTTATTTTCGTTTTTATAAGTTTTGTTGGCAAGATTTCGAACAAGAAATCGGAAAAAATCGGTCAACTTTGAAACCCCCTATTGAAAGGCCCATATAAAAAATCGAAAGGCAGGCCTGATAAAAAGTGATGAACAACTTGGTCGGCGCACCACCCATAAACACCCCGAAACAGCCGCCCCACCTTCCGCGGCACGCCCAGAGAGATACAGAATATTCCATTTATATTCAAATAAATTAATTACTCGATACATTGCTTTGACATACTCTGGACGGTCAGCCACGACGGTCCTACACCAAACTTGAAAAAATAATCAAATCAAAATAATCGACGAATTCGGAATTACATTTATTTGCAACCTATTTAATTGATTGTAATTGGCTGTAATTGGATGTAATTGGGTGGATGGAGAAATAAATAGTTGAGTATTTTTGATTCCTTTTTTTATTCAACTCCCCAAAATCCACACCAAGACTGTTGGACGATTGTGCTCTTCATTGAGCTGTATCCGGCTAGTTGGTGTTTGGGGACTTTATTTATAGTTTATTTGAAACTTGCGTTTCTGTCTTGTTTGTTCGACGTGTCATTCAAAGCCGCCGCTGCGAAAGTTTCCCTCGAGTCCGAGCGATAAGGCGAGGTACGAGCCAGCGAGGCGAGACCTGCGACACGCTATTCGCGCGAAGCGCGTTAGAAAATTTTGAGTTTTTGACAGGACTGTGTAGCCTAAAACAACGTTTACGAACCAATACTGAACGAACATATTAGAAAAGATTTATTATAGTTTATGCCACAATAAGCTCGGAACAATCTGGATTTTTGCTTCCATGCCGTCAATCGTTAGTTTCTCAAACACCGCACCATTTTGGCATTCGACAAAGGCAACTCCGTCAATCACCAATACAGTCGAGCCCTCTTCCTGAAACTCATTCTCACAGTCTAAATCTTTCCTCCACTTTTTGGACACATTTCTAAGGGAGTGAACAATTCAATCAGCGGCTTTCCCACCCTTGGGAATGTAAGAATAGTGAGCTTGCTGACTGTTGTTCCTTTGAATCCCTCCTCCAAGATGCATTTTTCAAAGAGTTTTTGCAACCGCGCCCTCACAAACACATTCGCCTTGGGGCTTTGCTTCAGTTTTGCCAGAAACAATTTCCGCTTTAACTTCACAGCATTGACGCTGATTTTGTTTCCATATATTTGAATCAAATTGTTCCAGTTTTTGATTGGATCGTTGAAGGTTTGGAGCATTAAAAATTCATAAGTTGTCTGGCAAACAACACTGGTTATTGGTCTTGCTTAATGAATAAGAATAAATCCACCTTCCAGACGCTATAAGACGCCTTAACGAACAAGGGAGGAGGGGCGTTATTCCCCAATTTGAGTGGTGCTCGTTTTAAACCCCGAAGTACCAATGGAACAGCACCTACTGGAATAGGAATTATTGATTTTGCAACATGATCTACAAAGAATATTGGTTCAGCATTTGATTACATCAGGTTACTAAAAGAGCACAAACCATAACCTCTCCACAACACGTGGCTTCTCATTTGTGCAGCAGTAGGCTTGCACCACCCATCAATAAGGTCCCTGACACTTTCAAACTCGCATGCTGCAGTCGGCTCAATAAGCGTGTCCAGTTGGATAGAGTATTGGTTCGTTGCAAAAGCAAATTTTCGAATGCTTGAACCTAAATGCTTAAAAACTGGATTGACAGTAGGCTCCTCATTCGATGGTTCGTTTGCCGGTTCTAGACTGTGCAGAATTTGAATTTCATGGTCACGCAATGGTTGGTTTGACAGTTCTACAGGATTGACGTTCAAGAGATCAGGAAGCATTGTTGACAGCTTTCGGAAGTCACAGGCTCTCGAAAGAATCCAAAACGCATCTTCTGGATCAAGTTCATCCAAACTCAATTGAAAGGGCAATTTGCCATCGCAGAGAAACTCTCCAATCTGCTTTTTGATTAATCTTTGGTGATGAAACTTGAATAAAGCTGGACAAACCGCTTGATCTTCGGCTGCCACAGTTTCCTGATTTCGAAAATCATCAATAGAAGTCTCCTTTACCCCATAAGACATGATATCTGAATGAAGTTTGCAGTATTCTTTTGGGTTATTCTTTTGTTTCTTTGCAGCTGGCTTTGTGACAGTGTCCTAGTGTCCTGGTCTACTTCCGCAGGATCCACAACATCTTCGCCTAACTGAATAGTAGTAGTATTTGCTGTATTTGTTGGTGGTTTCTGTCGCCGTCCCTTCCTCTTCTTTGCATTTTCACACCCAACAGGTCCTATGTATGCAATTAAAACAGGGTTCCACCTTTCTGCCAAATTTTTTGCTGAAGGGAACTGATGACACGGGCGAAAATGGTTGTTTTGAGGCGTACCATTTTCAACAAGAAAATGGACAACTTCTCCTTTTCCTTCTACATTGCAATTCTGCTCCAAAATGTACGAAAGAGCAAATTGATCTTCAGAGTGGT
Organism: Obelidium mucronatum; assembly: GCA_025765595.1. NCBI lineage: Eukaryota > Fungi > Chytridiomycota > Chytridiomycetes > Chytridiales > Chytriomycetaceae > Obelidium > Obelidium mucronatum. The sequence goes on from JAIVFH010000040.1 coordinate 248,807, forward strand.
CAGCGATGCTTCCATCGGCACATACATGCCGAGACATTGATGGCAGAACTTCGGAGGTCCAAGAATAAAGCCCAAATTCCACATCAAAAAAAAACTCGGTTTTAAAGAACTCTCCCAGAGTAAAAACCATCCATCGAACTTTGGTGTCTAGTGAGCCTTTTCGGACTTCACTTGGAACTGTCCAATCAGATAAAGCCCACATAGCAGCTAATTGTCGGTCTTGGAACTTTCCCAGCAGAACATTAGCATACTCTGCAGGACAGTCTGTGGAGCTTTTTCTTTTCACTGTTCTCACCCTCAGCACCACATTGTTACGATGAAGGCCCCCCCACTCCGCCCCCCATTTGCACTGCAAACACACAACAGAGCTTTTATCCTCCTCTGCGCATATAGATTCATGACAATATGCTTTACACTTGGAGCATACTGCTAGCAGATCAGATGTCGACGGACAATGCGCTTGATAGCATCGCGGGGCTGCTTCGCCAGTGGATGATGTTGGAGCTGATGTTGCACTTCTGTTCGAATTTTCAGCTGCTGTGTTTGTATTTTGCGCCAACGGCTGGATCGAGGTAGCATGGACATTGAAAGTTGTTGAGAGCATTTTGGCGGGACAATTTTCTCTTCTAAACACAACTGAAACAGCATCTGAAACAAACCATCACTATGATTGGAGAACTCGCTGCTGCCGCAACTGAAATGGCCGGAAGTGATATGGAGCAAGCAGTAAAGCAGCTTGCTCCTGACATTGATGAAGCTGGTCTCAACCTTGCGCCCCTTACAAACTCACTTCTTTCGAAGTTGATGTCAGTGATACAGCAAATGGCAAAGGATTCCGCCACAGACTTGTCTATAGAAATGTCAGCCTCCATCGAACTTGAACAGGACTTCAAGGAAGTCCAGATTCACATGGAAAAGACACTTGGGCATGCCCGAGCAGAGAAGACAGGAAAAGGATACGCTTCTTACGCTCGGAAATTCACTGACTATGTCAAGAATCCAAAAATCTTTGAATCCCCTGATTCAAACACACCTAATCTCATAGCCTCATACATATTCCTTAACTGCGACTTTGCTGATACAGCCGATTCTTCAGGAAAGTCTCTTGAATGCAAAGGGCTGTCTGTAAGTTCATCAAGCTATTCTTGGGTTGTATGGTGATGATTTTTTTTGAAGATGGGATCGGCACTAATGATCAGGTCGGCTCTCAGCCATGCTTTCAAACAAAATGGATTTGATGGAACTTGGAAGAAATCTACCTGTACAGGAAATCCAGCTATTGCCCCTGTAGTCTCGACATATATGCTCAGTTTAAAAAAGCGCAAGGTTTCCCACTTGCTGTTTTTATGAAGCCACATTTATTTACATTTTATGTTTATCAGATCCGTGCTGGTGATGTTTCATCTTCTGTTAAAGCTCTAACATCTCATGATCTTCGAGATATGGCAAGACATATGTTCTCAAATGAATCTGTGGATCAAAGAAAACCAACTTGGTGTGGAAATACCAGGGAAGGACGACCCCAGTTTGTTCAGCCATTCTTCCGTATGATTCATGTAAGTAATATTATCGATGTTCATGATATCACTTAAAATAATTCAGCTCTCATTTTTGCTTGGGTTTTTGTGCTTATTGCGATCTGACGAAGTTCTCGGTGTTGAAGTGAATCACATTCTCTACCATCCCTCCAATAGAATGCTAGAAGTTCGCTTGCCTTGGAGAAAGACTCATCAGTATGGTGGTGAGCAATTTTGTTGGTTTCATGCTTTTGGACTCTGACTGCTGTTTGGAAATTAAGCCCTTTTATCTCTACCCAAACACCAAGTACCCGTGGATGTGTCCAGTGACAGCTTATCTGATTTGGAAAGCTTATCTTCATCGAAATGACATCGCCGAATCGAAGTATCTCTTTCGCTCTTGGAAATTGAGTGCAGCTGGAATGAAGATAACTACAAATCAACTGGTGAATGTATTTGCTTATTGATTTTGTCCCTAATTATTCTTTTGTGCAGACTGCTGACAAGTTCATTGATGTGTTGCACTATCTTCTTGCAGACACTGGCCGCCGCTGGTACAAGTATGGGACCCACAGCTTCCGCCGCGGAGGGTGCCAGTACTTACATAATGAGAGGCGGTGGAATTATAATCAAATTTGCGATTGGGGTGGTTGGTCTTTGGCATTTGATAACTTTACTATTGTACGGTACCTTCATGGTGTATTTGATGACTCACCTTATCCACGCATTCATCTCATGGATTTTAATTATACTGAGCACCAAAAGTGTGGCTACTGTAACCGATCTTGCGCATGTTCGCGTTAAAAAATAAATACTTTTTTGAAAAAAAACAGCCTGAAAAAAATAAACTAACAAAACAAAAGAGAATAAAAGAGAATAAATTGATCTCAAAGAGGGTTTCCTGCTTGATCCAATGTTGCTCGAATCCAGCGAAACCAACCAACACCAAGCAAAATCGAATCGCAAATATCATGGATTTCAAAATTTTCAATGGCGCCACCAATAAGAAATCCAGAGGTACGAAATTCCGCAATTCTTTCCAGCGTGTTCTGCTTTTTAAGGAGGCAAATAGCTGCAGCTCTCGACTGAGCATTGCTCCTTGCGGATAAATGTTCCTTCTGCGCATCAGTTGCTTCCAGCAAGAACAACCGTGATATCTTCAAGGGATTTATTGAGCAGCTTATAGAATCCAAGCCAAGGATTTCTCGTTTTGCAGCAAAAGCCATTATTGCGAAAGACTCGCAGTTGTAGGTTTTGAGAATACTATCCGAAAGCCCAAACCCTCCTCAAATAGATTGCTCCTCTGCAAGCTCTACTCTTTGAAGGTTGGCGTACTGGTTCGGAAGCTGGCTCCATGCATGCGTGATCATACTGTAGACTTGTTGGGCAAGTGCTGCCTTGGACTTTCTGTTGTCAGCATCAAAGTCGTACACCCCCGAAGCCAGTACTGTAATCGGAAACGTTTCACCAAAAGGAAGTCTTGGAGGAGGAAGCAGGAGCAAACTCCAGGCGGCAGAATCGCAGCCGTTGTCGATGGAAAGGCACACCACCTCTGCCAAGTCTTTTCGAAGAGCGGCATCCACTTGTCCACGGGTTTCCAAGAGACTTTCAAGCATTTTCGCCTTGTTGATTCCGGCATAATTGATTCCTTGAGGTTGGCAGCTTCGCGCAAGTCCTTCTGTCGGAAAGGTTTCATAGTTCCAAATGGCACTTGTAGGAATAGACGCACGCGCGAGAGCTGGATGATCAAGGACATTTTCATCATCTGAATCGGCAGTGAGATCAATGACAGGTACGTCGCCCGTGAGGTCAATTACAGCTTGCATGATTGGCTTTTGTGCTCAGTCGAATTGGAGGAGGCCCCCCTGTCTTTATAGACTACCAACGGCACCTGAAACGCTCCGAATTGACTTGAAACTGAAATCGAAAACTCGGGGTTTGTGCAGTTGGAACGAGGTTGACACGTTCAGTGGCGATCTTGTGAAAAATACAAACCAGGCCTTTGGGACCATCTAAAGAGCGCAAATAGGGTGAAATAATTTATTTATTGAATTAGAAAGGACTCACGGGGCGGTGCAGGGTGGTGGTGGGGAGTGCCAAAGTAGTTGGTTGGTGAACGACTTTTTTTTTGTCCCCTGGAGAGCACGCGAATATCAGTTTCTTTATTTTATTTTAAATAATATTTCTTTATAATATTTTTGACAAGTGTTGATAAAGTTTATTATTCTGATTCACACAAGCCGTCCACTTCACTTGAGTAATCTGACAAACAGCTCCAAAGATTTGATGGTGCTCCGATTGGCTTCCACGATACATTTTACGCAAGATTTGGAAATCCTTCAACCGTCCATTCATAGACTCATGCCTTGACTGCATCAATGACAAGTTTCGGTTATACTTCTTGACAGCAACAGTGGCAGTCCGACCTTTGATTGGTATTAGGATGCGATCAGGCTCTCCCAAGTACCCACAATCAGCAGCCACCTTTTCTCCTTGACGAAGCTTTGGCAAAAGGTTTGTCCGAACCATTTTAATATCAGGCCATTCACCGCATGGTACGCCACCAGACACATGGACAAATTTAGAGACACCAATTGCACTAGCAACTTGATAGCGAAGGCCAGCATGCTTGAACTTAGGACTGAAAAGCCCTTTGTTGAATGGTCGGGTCTCCTGAATAAGAACGTCAATGCCGTCAACGTAGCAAGATGGAACCATGCTGTTCCAACCTTCAAATCTATCCTCGAAATGAATCTAAGAAATATTCTTTCAAATACGGATACACCCAAACATCACAGCAAATAAAATAAAAGTTACCTCATTCATGCCGTTGAAGTTGTGAATCATTCGCCATACTTTGTCCCTCCAGTTTGTCGGACTTGTTTTAAAGGTTGACCACGATGACAGCTCTGTGTTGTATTCCTTGAAGAAATTCAGACACCAGAGGAAGTGGACCTTAGTTAGCTTGTCAGCCAAGACTGGCTCTGCGACGATGAGCCAAAGGTCTACAGCTGATTCAATAGAAAGGCCAAACTTAGCCACAAACCGCTGTTTCCAAACAAGCTTCTTGTGGTAGAAGGAATCTCCTGACAGATTGAGTAGCGGGGCAGCGCGAGAAACCATGAGGGTGAGTTGCTCGTTCCAGTCCATATGAAAAGAGTTGTTTGTTTTTTTGGAAGAAGTTTTTTGGTAAGTGATTGCTCAGCATTTGTTAAGTCTGTAAATGAGTTAGGTCTGTAAATGAGTTTTCAGAGGCTTTCAGTGTCACGTGCCTGTCGGCATGACTTACAAGGCATGCGGGTGCTTCACGACAAATTTACAAGACGATTTGGAGACACTGAAACGCAATTTTGAGACACCAAAACACGATTCTGAGCCACCCAAAGTCGAATCTTAGCCACCCAGTTTGCAAATTTATGCAAAACATGTGATTCCATTCAATTCAGCCTGCAAATCACCCAAACTCATCAAAATACTGAAGGTGCGCTTTTCAGCCAATGTTTTTGCAACTAACATTTTATTTTTTTATTTTTTTTTTCACTCGATTCTGAAGAAAAAAACCACACAGTTGTGAACATCCGAATGGTGGAGGGGATTCTTTTCGGCTACAACAAATAGGTAAGGAATTACTAGATCTTTTTTGTTGCGCAAAATGGCTCATGAGCTGAAAAATCACTAAAATCATGAGCGACAGAAAAGAATCTACTTCCCAATCCCAAAACATCGGCACCGGCCTGAAACTGCCTGGGCGCCGGTCCAGTGTCTTTTATTGGTCTCAGAGGAGTACTTACCAGGTGAGCGTTGGGCTGGGATGGTTTTAGGTAGCAGCCGTAGCTCTGCACAATCACATTGTATTGCTTTCCTGTTTTCATCACCCCATCACTAACAAGGGATTTCGGCTTCATCACTTACATAATTATTCTTTATTTATTCAACCATCAGCTCAGAGTGTTGGTGCCTTCAAGTTTTTAGCCTTCCGCAACTCCTTCCCCAATTTGTCGATCGATCGAGTGCCCCGCAATAAGTCAACAGCTTCAATAGCGCTCGCGAGTGCCTGCTCCTCAGACTGTCCTTGTCCGACTCCAACTTGTCGTCTCATGTCGATCTCATCCACAATGACTTTCCGCAAACCGTAAAACTGTTGCTGTTCTTCTACATTCAACGAAGCGTGACGTTGTCGATCTGCCTCATCAATATCAGAGACGGCATCCCCTCCATTCTGAAAGTATTCAGCCAACACAGCCCTCATATCAAATGGTTCTGATTCGTGTACGTTCCCTCCAATTTTTGTCAACACACTTCCAATAACTCCCAACCCATTTAGCAAACCACTGAGTTGATTCATCATGACCTTTTGATTTGCGTGAGACGTTGCAAATCCTTCTGTAATTCGGTTCCCAATGGTTTCAACATGTGATGATGCAAGCGAGACATGAGATGTCAAAGTCCGTAACTCTTGTCCAAGTGCTGGCAATGCCGATTCTATAACTGCTTGCTGTGGTGTAACTGCGGCTTCCATTGCTGCTACAAGCTCTTCACGGAACGCCAAGAACTCACTATCTGCCCAAAGCGTGTCACATTTGATAATATGCTGCCCGTTATCAACCAGGTCAAAGAACCCTGTCATATCCGCTGCAACATAGTCCTGCATTCCTGAAACAGCTAATTTCTCAAGAAGATTCAAAAAGGCTACTCCGGCAATATCCCCCTGTTTAGTTTTTGATGAGCATATTACAGCATATTACATGTTTTCTCAATAAAGCAACCTTTTCATTGTCCTTTACTTGTTGTTTTGCAGTTTCAAGTCGGCCGCCCCAATATTTTGACACAAGGCTTGCTGAAGGTCTCACCAAATCCCTTGGCAAGTAAAATGCAGCATCAACGTTGTGGTCTGCTAAACACTTTAATGCAGGCAGCGGAAGTCCCGGAGCATAAACCGCTTCTCCTGAATTTGCGGATCGATTCCACCTTCCAGCACGAGATTTTTGATCTTCTGACAGGTGATCAAGCTTCTCGTTTTCACGAGCAGCATGCCGCTGCATATGCGTCTTGATGGATGACGTTATTTCAAGGGCTTTGAAGATTTTGTTCATAGTGTCTAACTGCGTCTTGTATGACAGTGCAGTTGTGGGTGACGAACCAGCCAGCACACGCAGGTCATACCAGCTCTCCCGAGTTGAGAAATCCGGAAATGGCTCTCCACCAATTACTCTCCAACGGTACTTAAAGTACCAAGAGAGATGGGCAATCGGACAGACTTCGACATTTTTGTGGCGCAACACACCAGCTGTTTCAATTTTGTTGAACTTGTTCATTTTCGATCCACGAAAAAAAACTTGTACAGCATATGTGTCAATGGGCCCAAGCTCGTCATAAGTGTTGGCTTGGAGCATAGGAAGGCGTATGTCCCGCTGTAATTGGGACCGAGACACCATTGCATACCCCAAAAAAATATCACACGTATCCCTAAACACAATGTTTTAGAAATGTTAGAATCAATGAAAGAACTCAAATGAAGTCAAACCTCATTGCTTTCTCTGTGTTGATATTTTTCAAGAAATGAGCTATGCGTAAGTAATCGCATTTCTTAAGAACTTCCTGCTGTGCTCCCTTCCCAAGATCTTCATACATCTTCATTGTTCGATCGAATTCTGCTGTTTTCAGCGTATCCAAGTAGGCAGAAATATTCTCTGTTATTTTGCAATTCCAGTAGGGTTTCGGATCAGGGCGCAAGTTGTATTCAAGCCTCCAAAGATCAAGCAGGGCATAAACAATGCCATTTGCTTGAGAGTACCCTCCTACAGATCGAAGAGTTTCGACTTCTTCATCTTCATCCCCGCTGAGATCGGCGATCTCCTGTGGATCCAACTTCTTTCTCCCCCGCTTCTTTTGTGGCCTTCCAACAATCTCTTCCCTCAAATACATCAAAATCATTCCATCATCAATGCTTGTGTCAGTAAAACCTCGAACGTCACGCCAGTTGTTGAAGTGCTTCTGCTTCGGTGCATAGGTTTTTGTTGTTGACTCTGGCCGTGTAGCTCGCTTTTCTGCAGCAACATCTCTGATAACTTTGCTCCTCTGTTCGTCAGCTGAGGATTTGATTGCTTCAAGAGACTCTTGCAGCGTTGACTCCGGTTGGACCTGGCCACCACTAGTGGGCTTCTCGACAGTGGCGCTCCTGCCTGAGGCCTGTTTCGAAATTGTCTCAACAGTACTCTTGCTGGGTTTCGATTTCGCAATAGACTTGTTCCCTGCTTTCGCGGCTGATGGCTTTGTTGCAGGTGGGTTTCCTGGCTGGTTTACCATTCGTGGGGCACAGTTTCGGCACCAGACACTCTGCCTTGGAAGTTCTTCGCCTTCGACTGGAGTTCCACAGTGATAGTGCATATGGACCAAGCAACCAGGACACAAATGTTGCCCTTGTGTCAATTCATTGCATTCATGGCAGGGTAACAGCCTCATGTACTTTTCTTTGTCTCGTTTCGTCGCCAAATAGTCTCGGTGTTGAGATTGGCCAACCCAAATCTCGCCAGTAACTTTACGTTGATTGGTACGTCTTGTTCCAGTGTAAATGGCATCCAATTGCCTCTTTGCTTTGTTCTGCTGTTTGATCTTCTTCTGTTCTGCTTTTGATAATCTCTTCTTTTTCTGAACAGGCTCGCTGGGAATATCGGCTGTAGGAGCAACGGCGCTCTTGGTAGCAGAGACTGCTGCAGCAGAGCGCTTCAGAATTCCAGGAACTTCGCTTGGTAGAATGTACCCTGCCCCTCCAGGTTTGACAGCAGTTACAAATCCGCCGCTTGTACTTCCGTCATCACCGTAAATGCTGCTGCCAAGGTTCAAGTCTCCTGGATGACTTGGGTCTGCGTTGTCTCTCATTTTTGACGAAAAAGCGAACTGAAAAGGAAGTTATTTTTCATTTTTGGGGGAAAAACTACTATGAGTGGGAAATTCTTTTTTCTATGATTTGGGTGAAGTGGAAATTCTTTTTGTTGTGATTTGTGCCTGGCGGGAATTCTTTTTGTTGTGAGCTGTGTGGTGGAAAATTTCTTTTTTTTTGTGATTTTGCTACAAAATCATAAATTTCTTCATGAGCGAAAGAATAGGAATTGCACTTTCATTTTAATGGAAGACACTCATTGATAATTCATTTCGAATGCCATGCAAATTTTCATGGGCTTGTTGAAACAAGTGTATAAAACTTGAAGAAAAAAAAAAAAACAAACATGCTCAAGTTCAGAAATGGCTGGCCAGAATCTTGGTGCTACCCACTGGACTGTCGAAGACTCCAAGCGCTTGCTACCAATTGTCAAGAAGAACCCTGGCATCAAAGGAGCAGGAGTTAAAGCCATGGACGGCTGGTTTGGGAAGTTCAGTGCCTCTTGCTTGAACTCGAAGTTGAAAGTCTGTCGAACTGCTCTTCAAGAGAATGCTGGTAAGTTCTTAATTGTTGTGTAAGTTAGGAGTTAGTTTCTTCCTGACATCTATTCTATTTTAAGATTGGGAGCCAGGGACCGAGAAGCCACCACCTGACATTGCTGGACACCTGAGACAACAAGACGACAAATCTAATGACGACAACTACAAAGATGACTCAGATGTTGAAAACTTCGGATCTTCTCTGCTTCAGGAAGTCTACGGTGCTGCCGCCAAGCCCCCACCTCCAAAGAAGCGTCGCCAGACTGCCCCAACTGTTCCAATCCCAGCCAGTCCAAAGTTTAGTGGCGTCAATCCATTTCTGATTCAACGCGTTATGGGTGGAAAGAACTGGAAGAAGTACTGTGCTCAAGAAATCCATGAGTACAATGCAAAGATGGGATACGGACCAGCTCTGCCTACTGTGACGGCACCACCACCTGCAACTCAAGTGCAATCATTGGTCTATTCGAAAGCAGGAGTCAAAGCAGCAAAGAACTTTCACTCCAACCTTTGTCTTCATGAGGTCGTTCGGTTCTATGATGCTGGATCAAAGCTGTGGAAGGTGATCGTGTTTTTGCGACTGATTCACGATACTACTTTCGTAATTTCAGTCTCACCTGATGGCAGAAAGCTGCTGTACAACATCACTGTCCAACATTCAGAGTCTTCTTTCAAGTCGACCCACGTGACAAGGGTGCTCAATTGGCTTCAACTCAAGCTATCATCGGGTATTTTGGAAATGATCCTGGAGCTGAAGAGTTTGTCTACGAAGTGAATCTGCCTGAAGCAGTTGACTCAAATGAGCTGGAATCTTGTTTTATTCACACCCTTGTGAAGACGCGGGATGTTCGCAATGGTCATGAAGTAATGGTGAAGGAGAATGTAGCAGTTGCTCAAACTTACTTGGTATCAGGACAGAAGTCGGAGCAGCGTCGTAGTACCCGCTCTTGATTTAATTTTAATAAACGTTCATTGCTCATTTCTTTATTTTAATAAAAATCGTGTGCTCTCCTGCAAAAAAGTAGTTCATCCTCCTGAAGAATTGAAATCAGCTGTAATGAAATTTTCTGGTATTAGTCCCTGGGCCAACAATGATAAGAGTTACATCTTACTAATGTACGCACTTCTTTGTCTCACTTCACTCTAGGACCATCTTCACCCGTTTCAAGTAGCAATCAAGCTCCCTCTCGAACCAGTATCAATGTTGAGATTTACTTATCATTTATTACTAATTATCTTTGTAATTGTCTTATAATAAAATACTACTATTTTACAACATTCTTGTACTTGAGCCCCAAGTTATTTTGAGCTGTTGCGTTTCCTTGGTTGGCAGCAAGAGTGTACCACTCCACAGCTTTCGAATAGTTGTGGATAACTCCTTTGCCTGTGTCGTACATGAAACCCAAGTTGCACTGTCCATCTGCATGTCCTTGATTGGCAGCAAGAGTGTACAATTCAACCGCTTTTCTATAGTTCTGGACAACTCCTTGCCCATGCTGGTACTTGAGCCCCAAGTTATTTTGAGCTGTTGCGTTTCCTTGGTTGGCAGCCAGAGTGTACCACTCCACAGCTTTCGAATAGTCCTGGGTAACTCCTTTGCCGTTGGCGTACATGAAACCCAAGTTGCATTGTCCCTCTGCAAGTCCTTGATTGGCAGCAAGAGTGTACAATTCAACCGCTTTTCTGTAGTTTTGGACAACTCCTTGGCCATACTGGTGCCTGAGACCCAAGTTACTTTGCGCTATTGCGTATCCTTGGTTGGCAGCAAGAGTGAACCACTCTACAGCTTTGGAATAGTCCTGGGTAACTCCTTTGCCTTCCATGTAGATTAAACCCAAGTTGCATTGTCCACCTGGATGTCCTTGATTGGCAGCAAGAGTATAAAATTCAAAGGCTTTCTTGTAGTTTTGGACAACTCCTTGGCCATTCTTGTACCTGTGACCCAAGTTAATTTGCGCTACTGTGTGTCCTTGGTTGGCAGCAAGAGTGTACCACTCCACAGCTTTCGAATAGTTGTGGATAACTCCTTTGCCTGTGTCGTACATGAAACCCAAGTTGCATTGTCCATCTGCAAGTCCTTGATTGGCAGCAAGAGTGTACAATTCAACCGCTTTTCTGTAGTTTTGGACAACTCCTTGGCCCTGCTGGTACATGAACCCCAAGTTACTTTGCGCACTTGCATGCGCTTGGTCGGAAGCCAGAGTGTACCACTCCACAGCTTTCGAATAGTTGTGGATAACTCCTTTGCCTGTCTCGTACATGAAACCCAAGTGGCATTGTCCACCTGCATTTCCTTGATTGGCAGCAAGAGTGTACAACTCAACAGCTTTACTGTAGTTCTGGACAACCCCTCGGCCATTCTGGTACATGAGCCCCAAGTTACTTTGCGCTGTTGCGTGTGCTTGGTCGGAAGCCAGAGTGTACCACTCCACAGCTTTCGAATAGTCCTGGGTAACTCCTTTGCCTGTGTCGTACATGAAACCCAAGTTGCATTGTCCATCTGCAAGTCCTTGATTGGCAGCAAGAGTGTACAATTCAACCGCTTTTCTGTAGTTTTGGACAACTCCTTGGCCCTGCTGGTACATGAACCCCAAGTTACTTTGCGCACTTGCATGCGCTTGGTCGGAAGCCAGAGTGTACCACTCCACAGCTTTCGAATAGTTGTGGATAACTCCTTTGCCTGTCTCGTACATGAAACCCAAGTGGCATTGTCCACCTGCATTTCCTTGATTGGCAGCAAGAGTGTACAACTCAACAGCTTTACTGTAGTTCTGGACAACCCCTCGGCCATTCTGGTACATGAGCCCCAAGTTACTTTGCGCTGTTGCGTGTGCTTGGTCGGAAGCCAGAGTGTACCACTCCACAGCTTTCGAATAGTCCTGGGTAACTCCTTTGCCTGTCTCATACATGAAACCCAAGCTACATTGTCCACCTGCATGTCCTTGATTTGCAGCAAGAGTGAAAAATTCAGCCGCTTTCCTGTAGTTCTGGGCAACTCCTTGCCCGTGCAGGTACATGAACCCCAAATTGGCTTGGGCATCAGCGTTCCCTTGACTGGCCGATTTTGACAGTAACTCAATGGCTTTGGAATAATTTTGAGGAACTCCAGCACCATCTCTATACATCAGTCCCAACTTGGCTAACTCAGACGCATCGTCCGCATTTTTGGCGGGTGTGGAGGACTCGAAAAGAGTCGTATCAGCCTTCTCCTTGGAAAAAGCAGGGGCAGGGGCCTTGGATGATATCGACAGCGATGCGAAAGATATCAGTTCGAGTTTCGGTATATCCGAGTGTTGCTCAATAATCTTGACAATCTCTTCAAAGGACGGTCGTTTGGTTGGGTCTTGGTCCCAGCAAGCTTGAATCAACGACCACTCCCAAGAATTCTCAGGGATTTGGTCTGGCTGGCTTTTCGGACGTTCACCGTCTCTAACCCATAGTAGAATATTTTCTGGATGGATAGCGTCGTCAAATGGTTGAACTTCTGAAAGAATCTCGTAGATGGTCATGGCAAAGGAGAAGACATCGTAAGCCGTGGTGGCCTTGTAGTCTCGGCCAAAGGATTCAGGCGGAGAGTATCGTATTGTTCCGTGTACTTGGCGAGAGAAGGTATGGGATGCATTTTGACAACGAGAAAGGCCAAAGTCCGTAATCTTAGCAATTCCATCATAACCTGCAACATCGGGAGAAACAGTGTCAAAAACGGAGCAACCAACCTCCTCCCCTTCAAGATCACCTACCAATCAGCACATTACGCGGATTCAAGTCAGCGTGGATCACCGGGTTCTTTTGCGCGTGGAGATATTTAAACGCCTGGGCAATCTGTAAGATCCAACGCATCTTGACGTCCCTGGACACTGGCTCCTCCTCTTTCCAGCAATGGAGACGACTGACGAGACTTGTTTCGGCACGTTCGATGATCAACGTTGGATTACCACGTTCATCGACAGACACACCGTAGAGCGGAGTGATATTGGGATGCTTTAGGGTGTGCCAGATGGTTGCTTCGCTCTGGGCCATCTTTACGGCTTTGGGATCAACAAGTCCCGTGATGGTCTTGATTGCGACAGGGATGGTTCCATAGTAGCCGGAGTACACCTCCCCGAAGCCTCCTCGCCCAAGCGGCTTATCCTTGTCGATAGCGACGTCGGCGGCTGGAATAAACCACGCGTTCCCTGCGTACGCATTGGCCACTATGAATGCAATTGTGGAGAGGGAAGGAGTGAGAAACGCGCGAAGTGGGGATCAACAAGAGACACTCACTCTTGAATCACTTTTTACAAATGCGAAAAAAAGGGAACAGTAGACAATAAACATAATTGCGCACTTGCGTCGTTTAAAAAACAATTTCTTCAATTTTGTTTGTTGTGCAGCGTTGCACTCTATATTCCCAAAGTATTCAACCAAACAACCAACTCCCTCGCCGTCGGCCTCACACCCCCATCCATCTCCAAACAAGCACACATGATCCGAACAGCCTCAGGATCCAACCGACTCCCTCCACCACTCCCACCAAATCGCAACACCCCTTCCCCACCAGCAACACAATCTCCTTCTTGTAACCACCGATTCGCTTTAATCCCACTCACACCAGCGCTACTACTTCCACCGCCTTGACACAAGGACTTCCGCATCTCAGCCCCATTCCTCGCAAACGTGCCCGCCACAGCTTGATCAACAGTTTCTCCCCCTTTAGGCATGCTCGAAACCTCAGGACCATACACACCAAACCCAGTTTGCAACCCAGACGCCCAAAACCCTCTCCGGATCCCCATCATCATATACACGCTCCCCTGCGCGCCATTGAACGGCTGCACCCCCGTCACTGCAACGAAAAGCGTGACTCCAACCGCGTACACGTCAACCGCGAAACTGTACTCTGCGGCGGATCCGGTGGGAAGAGTGAACATTTCAGGGGCCATGTATGCTTGTGTTCCGCGGCCGAGGCCGTCTGTGAGGGATCCGGTTCGGGATGAGCGGACGCTGGCTGCATCGCTGAGTTCGCTTTTGAAGCGATCGACAAAAGACCGTGGGCTGAGACAGCTGCTGGTGTTGGGGACGGATGAATTGTTGTTGGGGAGGTAGAGGGATTCGCTTTGGACGGAGCTGTTTTCGCGGGAGATGGGGAACGGGATAGCTCGCGCTTGTGGGCTTGTGTTTGGGCTTTGGGTTAGATGCGGATAGTAGTTGGATGTGGTTGAAGAAGGGTTTCGACTGTGTTCTGCTGATGTGGTGGCTGATGATGTCGATGATGGCATAGGGAGACTGGATGGTGGTAATAGGTACGAAGTCGTGCTTGTATCACGAGGATTGAGTTCGTTCGGTGTCAATGGCGGAGATTCTGCTGATCTTTGGTGTATTGGTTGGAATCCGTTGACTTGCAAGGCATTTCCAAAATCAGCAAGCTTGATGTCAATGCTCTCAGTCAGCTATTCCAAAAAAAATTAGCAAACTCATTTTGAATTTCGACAAGAAACTCACCAAACAATTATGGGGCTTGATATCGTGGTGGATAAACCCAAAAGAATGTACATAATCCACTGCACTGGCCAACTGTTTCGCCCATCGCATCCAAATATCTTGACCTACGCCCCCACTACCTTGTACTCGATTGATATAGTCCATCATTGTTCCATGAATCGCCAATTCCATCACAAGTAGAATCCGCGGAATTCCATCCTCAGCATCCTCGTCGTCATCATCTTCACTGTAGCCCACATCATCATCGTCGCTCCATCCACCATTATTGCTTGCTTCTTCGCCGTCACTATCAGCAACTACGCCTTGTCCCAAAGAACTTCTCATTCTTCTCACTCCACCACCGCCACGAATAAAAGACGCTCTCCTTCTCCGCCTCCTCATCTGATTCCTACTTCCAGCGGCAGCAGCGGTTATCGTGGTTGAAGAATTCTCCTCTTCACTTGTGGTTCCAATCAGTTGGACAATATTTGGATGCCCCTTCAACAGCCGTAAAACTTTTGCCTCCATCAGTGCGCCATCAAAGCATTCTCGCGTTGCATGCATTTGTTTGACGGCGCATGGGAACGCATCTTGATCCGTTTGCAGTGAGATTTTGTCGAGTGGCGTTGCTGTTGATGCAGTCTTTGTTGTTGGTGGCTTTGTGTTATCGTTGGAAGGCAGAGATGACGGTGACGTCAACGTGTAGTTGGAGAGGTATACTCGGGAATATCTTCCTTGGCCAAGATAATTCTTCGCCAAGGGGAGAAATAAAAGGTGTAGGTTTGCTGGATTTGGTTTCGCGAATTCTGAGAGATCGTCTTGTTGCGGATGATCTTGTTCATCCGCCTTTGCTTCCATTGCTGGTTTTGATGTTTGTTTAGGCAGTGGTGGCTTTGCTGAAGCGGTTGGTGAAAGGCAGGTATTGGAATTCACAGTTGATGATTGGCGATTTTGTTGAGACCCGGGGGATGGTAGTATTGCTACTCCAGCCATCATCGGTACTTGGTTTTTGGGAGTTGTAGGAGTGCCAAGGGAGAAATTACTCATGGGGGATTCATCTGGCACTCGATCAAAGTTGTCGCGATTAAGCACCAGTGTTCCAGTATCCCCGCTGCTACTTCGTCCAGGCGACATTGTGATGCGAGAAAAGTCTGACGGCCCCAGAGCTTGTTCCAGATCGACAAACCCTCGATGTGCGCGAATTCTTTCAGAGTATGGTTTCTCCTGACGGTTGTAGTTGGCAAGAGGAGGTATAACTCGACCCGGTGTGCCAGCAGAATATTCGCCTGAAGCCGCGGCTCCTTCTGTGCCGCTCTCGTGTGTCTTGGCATTCCCAGCGGGCAACAGCTGCTGCAGTTCGTGCGGCAGCATCTTCGAGGCAGGCTTGAGCACCGCATGCGACACGGCAAAGATGTCGTTGCGCGACTTTTTCTCGACAGCGGAGACTGAATTCGAATTCGAGGCCTGGCTCAGCCTTGCGCGCTCATCGTCCGTCAGAGAGACAAACGGGTGCGCAATCGAGTGCGAGGTTGAGTCAAAGAAGGACCGCGACTTGGACTTTGCCGCTGGCGCCTCGGCCGCCGCCTCCCAGAGGTCTCGCTTGGAGCCCAGCGGCGTTGTCTGCGACTGAGAGAAGGACCGCGATGGCGGCTAGGGTGAGAGGGGTCGGTGGTGGTTTGAGTACAAGGAAGAAAGAAAGAAAAAGAACAGAAAAAGCAGAAAGAATACAACGCACGATGCGGTCGATGCTTCCGTGGCTGCTGCTTCCCGCGTGGGTGTTTGAGTTGACTGGGGCAGCTGTGCCGTGGCTCTGCTGCTGGTGGGCAAGGTTTCTCATTCCTCTGCCATCAAAAGTCCAAAAAAAGAAACACGGCAAACGGAATATTATATTTAACACAGCAAATAAATCCACCCTCTCCGTTCTCTATGCTGGAACAATTGCAAGAACGCGTCGGCAAGCTGGGCACCGATGAACCTGGTCCTGACAACGTGGTGCTAAAAGAGGAACGCAGAAACAACAGCCACATCCAATCAAGCAGAGGAAAGCTGATGTTAAATATGCGAGACAGCCTGGTGCATTTTCCACAATCGACACTACATTCGTCTGACAAGTTGTGGACGGACAGAACATCAGCACCGAATCAGTCGTATCGATAACAAGCGTTTGCGGCAAGAGAGGTTCGAGGTCCGAGTGCTGAGAATGATGCGAATGAGAATGAGAGTACATTGAGGGCGGCGGCTGGGACCCCGAGTGGAATGTAAGAATAGTCTGGCCACTGTGGTGGACAAATCCCGACTGCGAGTGAGATTGGGAAGGACGGCCGATGACGATTGGTGGCTGTTGCTGAAGGAAGATTGGCATTGCTTGAGTCGGCAGAGGAAAGCTTGGCTGGGATTGAGAGGCACCAGCATCGTCATAACTACATACAGGTAAGTCACGAATGGGGTTACCGCCTCTTTCCTCCTAACTACTTACGCTGGTGGAGGTGGCTGTGATGCTTCTCCATTGGCTCGTTCCTGTTGTGTTTCCGAGAGTATGTCTTTCTTGGACGTTGTCATTTTCTGAGGTTATAATATTCGTGGGGCCAGCTTGCAAGATATCTTCCTCTTACATAAAACATATATTCAAACATTATAACAGTGGCTAATGGTAAAATTGAAACAGCAATTGTCAAGCGTAAGCTTGCACGCAAAAATCCAGCTCTTCGTCCACAAACTCCTCACTCTCAAACACAATTTCCTCTACTTCAGAGCTGAAAGTTATCTTTTGGCTATTGCATAATTTTCCCTTCTCTGACGCTAAACTATATCGCCACTTCTTCCGATTGGTTGGCACCTTCAAAATGCTCTTCACATTCTCCGGCTGGATATACGGCTTGATACCAAGAGTTTGATTTTTCCACGCCACCAATGCGATCCGAGTATCCTTAAAGAGTGGCCGTGCTTTCAGTTCATCTCTGTTCTCTTGGACAGTCTGTTCAAGGACCTCAACCTCCTTTTGTAGATATCTCACTTTCCCATCAAATACAAGTCGCATATATGTTTTCATGTTGTTCTGCTGAAGTTCTTCATCATCCGGCTTTGTTGGGCTTGTGTCAGTTATTGGATGCACCGCCGGAGACAGCGGAAGCCCATCCACGGACGCATTTACAAAATATTTGTCTGTAGTTTCAGATTCAGCAGGATCCGGAGGGTTGGTGTTTTGTTCGCTCCCACCCAACAACACTTGGTTTAAAGCAACTCCTGACTCTGAACAATTCGAAGACGGCTTCATCCCAGCTTCCTTCACAATCGACAAATCGAGCCCGCATTTCGATGGCGGAGTTCCTTGCTTGGTCAGCTTCTCGGCATGATGTTGGTACTTTGCCAGCTGCTGCTTGGCTCGAGCCAGGTCCCACTGGTCGAGCAGCCGCCCGACTACCGCTGTTGGTGAGTATCCTTTGTTGCGGTCCAGCTTTAGTTTCCAAGTGGCGAAGTTTGGCATTATCGAAAAGCAATCTTATGCGATTGTAATCGGAGAATTTGCAGGGAAATTCAAACATCTGACAGTCTGCATGAGAACCCAAAAAACTGAACCCAAGTGGGGTAGACTCATAAAAACTGATATTTATAAAGAAAATTGAAACTTCTTCCTCCGCAACAAAAACCTTTTCGTTTCATTATTGTTTTTTTTTCTGAAAAAATCTCAAGTCTTGATGAAAATGACAATGAACAACAAGGAAAAAGCTGTCAAACAATCCATTCCTGGCTGCAGAATTCATTAAAAAAAGCTCCACTTAGAATTCGTATATATAGCAAAAAAAGCGCTGGTTGTACCAATTTTCGTTCCCACCATCATATGCATTCCCCAGCTTTTTTCATCAGCATCCTTGCATTAACTGCATCTTACTCCACCGCTGCTCCACTGAGCGCGAGGAGACCAACTACTATGCCATCTTTCTGGCAGCCAAATGCAGTCGCTGCTCCTATTCCTGTCAACAATGGACCCCCTTCCAGCTTTACAGGAACAACTGGTAGTTCGGCGGGAGTCTCTCCGCAAGATGCTGCCATCATGGTTGAGCACATGATGCTCGGAGAAATGGGGATGTCCCCCAACGACTTCGCAATTTCCAACTCGTATGTTGTAAATAACCGTGATGAGAAGGAATCCTTTAGAAATTAACAGTTAACAAATCTTCCAGATATTCTTCGACACAAGGAATGAGCCACGTCTATGCAACTCAAATGTTCCAAGGGTTGCCCATCGCAAACGCCGTGTCAAACTTCAATATTGCACCTACAGGAGCTATGCTCTCTGGTCACCAAAGTTTCGTCCCAGCTTCCATCATGGCCAAAGCGACTCCAGTTTCCAAGAGAGATGCCCCCATCATCCCGCCCGAACAAGCTGTTCTTAACTTTGCCCAAGCAAATGGGTTCAAGGTGACGGACAAGTTGTCAAGCACCCCCAAGGGAGATGGATTCGCGATTTCTGGTGCGAGTTTCGCGAATGGTCCTATTTTGGCAAGTCAGAAGTACTACCAGACTGCTGATGGGTTGGTTCACACTTGGGATTTGAATGTTAATATGAACGATAACTGGTATGGGTGCTTCTTTTTTTGTAAAAAAAAAAAAGTTTCAGTGGTTTCTTAGTCTTTTTGTCGATAATAATAACCGGTACGTTATTTTCGTGTGTTTACAGGCAGAACGCGTTTGTGGACTCAGCTTCCGGAAAAGTTGTGGCTGTTTCAAACTGGACTTCTGATGCTAAGAAAACCAGAAAGGCTGGAAAGCAGGGTACTGCCGCTGGAGGTGCTGCCGCTGGAGGTGCTGCCGCTGGAGGTGCTGCCGCTGGAGGTGCTGCCGCTGGTGGTGCTGCCGCTGGTGGTGCTGCCGCTGGAGCCGCCGGAGCTGCTAGCAACCCACCACCAACTGCCCCAACCGTCCCAGTTACACCAGGAGTCATTCCTCCAGCGACTTACAACGTCATTCCAATGGGAAAGACTGACCCAGTCCAAAACAACGGCCTTACGGCCGTTACTACCCCATGGGACCTGAACGCTTCACCCAACGGCTGGCACATTGTTGGAACCACTCAAAACACCGACTTGAGTGGAAACAACGTTATCGCTCAATCCAATCCAACAAATTTGCAGGACCCAAACGCGTTGGCCGCCCTCACGCGTCCTGCATCCGCCAATCTCCAATTCCAGAGCCAATTTGACGCCACACAGGAACCAACAAATGCAGCCAACAGAGATGCTGCAACCACAAACTTGTTCTACGTGTCAAACAGTGTACATGATATCTTCTACAACTATGGTTTCACTGAAGCGGCTGGAAACTTCCAAATCTCCAACAACGGAAAAGGAGGCGCTGACAACGATCCAGTTATCGCAAACAGTCAAGACGGATCTGGAACCAACAATGCAAACTTTGCAAGTCCACCTGATGGACAGGTTGGAATCATGAGGTTTGATCTCGCTCACGTTTTACGATAAAATTAACGTGAGCTTTATCAGAATGTATACCTTCACGGTGAGCACTCCAAACAGAGACGGATCTTTGGAAAACGATATTATTGTAAGTGTATTGCTGATGACTTGTGTTTTTGATTTCGAGCTTCTGACATCAACCTATCTTTTGTAAATGTCACAAGACTCATGAGCTTGCACACGGTCTCTCCAACAGATTGACAGGAGGTCCTGCCAACGCCAACTGTCTTCAAACTCTTGAAGCCGGAGGAATGGGCGAAGGATGGTCTGATGCCTTTGCACTGATTACATCACTTCCAGACGCCAACACCAGAACCACAGACGCGATTAGCGGTGGATACGTGCTAAACAATGCTAAAGGAGTTAGAAACTTCCCCTTCTCTACAAACTTGGCAACGAACCCGTTGACTTTCAATAGTTTGACTCAGTTGAATGAAGTCCACAATATCGGAGAAGTCTGGACTGCCATGTTGAAGTGAGTTTTCTTTCTTCATCGTGGTTTACTATATCTCATCATCGTCCAACATTTTTTTTCAGCGAGGTCTTGTGGAATATGATTGACATCTCAGGAAAGACTCCCACCGCACAATTGGTTTCAAGCGCTGGCGCCAAAACCGGAAACGTTGATTTGATGCTCCTAATGATTGCTGGAATGAAGATGCAGCCTTGCAACCCCACTTTCATTCAAGCTAAAAACGCGATTGTTGCTGCTGAGGCTGCCATGTACAACGGCAAATATGCATGTGCGATTGCGAACGGATTCGCCAAGCGTGGATTGGGTCTGAATGCCGCCTCAACTGGTACCCCAGGCGCAGGACAATTCCAAAACAACCAGGATTTGCCAGCTGGTTGCACTAAGACTTTCTAAGAGTCTTGTCTCGTTTTTATGTTTCCTGTTTTATCTCTCTTTCCAAAATTGCATCTGTAGTTTTTACCCACGACAATCAAATAACAAACCAGCATCTTTGCATTTTATCTTTTTATAAAATTGAATATCAAGGATATTGTGAATCACCAATTTGATCACAGATGAAAAGAGCTCATTTTGCATCCTTACCGCACCGATTTGGAGAGCCTCCTAGCTTTTGGAATCTCATGCAACTTTCATAATGAGTCTTGTTACTGGTGGCAGGCTGTACGAAAAGTCATCAATGAGACTTGTTATGAAATTTTTTGACAATGCCAATAAAGAGGGAATTCCCGTCAACCATTTTCAGCATCTTAACATAATAACATAAAAAAGCATTTCAGACATTATATACTATACACAAGATCTACATCATGCATCCTCCTAGATTCTTCATTGGCCTCCTTGCTGTATCTGTCGTTTCCGTTATGAGAGGCGTTACCGCTGCTCCAGTTTCTGCAACATCTGCTGTTAATATGCCAGGCTTCTACCAACCAAATTCAGTTGCTGAAAATATTTCGAATGTTTCATCTGCCAAGTTTGCTCCAGAGAAGCCATTTACACTGCAGGATGCTACTGAAATGGTTCAACAGCACTTGGTTGCGGAAATGGGAATGAAACCGAATGATTTCAAAGTTACAAACTCGTGAGTGTGCTGCTTCTTTTGGTTCTTTTATTCATGTGGCTGCTTTCAGATATCACTCTAAGCTATCCGGCTTGAATCATGTGTATGCTGTGCAAATGTTCGAAGGACTCCCAATCGCCAACGCCGTTTCGAACTTTAACATTGATTCCAGCAGTACTAGCGGTGGCGCAGTCATGGCATCCGCGCACCAGAGTTTTGTTTCCCAACAGAAGTTGGCGAAAGCTGTTCCAGTCCACAAGCGAGACGCGCCTGTGATTCCAGCCGATCAAGCTGTCTTGAACTTTGCTAAAGCAAAAGGATTGAAAGTGACGGATAAATTGACGGTAAAAAAGAATGAGAAGGGTGTTGGGTTTCTTGTAACTGGCGCTAGTTTCGCGATGGGGCCGATTCAAGCAACGGAAAAGTACTATCAGACGGCTACTGATTTGGTTCATACTTGGGATTTGAATGTTAACATGGAAGACGCTTGGTGAGTACTATTAGTAAACGTATTATTCTTTCGATGAGGTCACTTTTATTGAAACTCGGTTATTTTCAATGAAGGATGAATGCTTTCGTGGATTCTGCCACTGGTAAAGTTGTGGGACTTGCGAATTGGACATCCAACCATTCAGCTACCGGCGCTCAAAAGAAGAAAAAGAAGAAGGCCAAGAAGGTTCAGAAAAAGCCGGCTGCTCCAGCTCCTCCAGTCCCTGCACCAGCGCCTGCACCAGCCCCACAACCAGATGCTGGGCCGATCCAGCCGGCAACGTACAACGTTGTTCCCATCGGAAAAACAGATCCAATTCAAAACAATAACGGTCTTACTTCGGTCACGAGTCCATGGGACCTCAAGGCATCCCCCAACGGATGGCACAATGTCGGAGCCACAGCAAACACCGACTTGAGTGGAAACAATGTTCTAGCTCAATCCAACCCAAACAACTTGCAAGATCCAAATGACTTGGCTGCTCTCCCTCGCCCAGTCTCTGCGAACCTCCAATTCCAATTCCAGTTCGACCCTGCTCAAGCCCCAACTAACCCAGTCAACCGCGACGCGGCCACAACAAATTTGTTCTACGTGGCAAACAGCATGCACGATATCTTTTACAACTATGGATTCACAGAGGCTGCGGGAAACTTTCAGATTGTAAACAATGGCAAGGGCGGAGTTGATAATGATCCTGTGATTGCGAATAGCCAAGACGGATCCGGAGTCAACAATGCGAATTTCGCAAGTCCTCCAGATGGTCAAGTTGGAATTATGAGAATGTTTACTTTCACGACCACGACGCCGAATCGAGACGGATCACTTGAGAATGATGTTGTGGTGGGTTGCTTTTCTTGACCACTTTTTCAATATTTTGGTTATTAACCTTCGTTTATTTTCAATCTATAAAGGCGCACGAAATGACGCATGGGCTTTCAAACAGACTTACTGGCGGCCCAGCCAACGCCAACTGTCTTCAAACATTGGAAGCTGGTGGGATGGGTGAAGGCTGGAGTGACACTTTTGCGTTGATGGTCTCTCTCCCGGATGACGCAACTCGTGCAACAGACTT
Source organism: Obelidium mucronatum (assembly GCA_025765595.1). NCBI lineage: Eukaryota > Fungi > Chytridiomycota > Chytridiomycetes > Chytridiales > Chytriomycetaceae > Obelidium > Obelidium mucronatum. Next base: position 271,768 of record JAIVFH010000040.1, read on the forward strand.
AATCACTGGAGGATATGTTCTGAACAACGCAGCGGGAGTCAGGAATTTTCCCTTCTCGACCAACCTGGCGACAAATCCACTGACATTTGCAAGTTTGAACAAACTTAATGAAGTTCATAACATTGGAGAAGTGTGGACTGCGATGTTACAGTTGAGTTTTTCTTTTACTTGAATTTCTCTTGTGTGCAATTTGTTGATGTTTTCTTTATCTATAGTGAGGTCATGTGGAACATGATTGATGTATCTGGCAAGACTCCATCGTCCAAGATCGTATCGAGTGCGTGCACCAACACTGGAAACACTGACTTGATGCTTCTTTTGATAGCTGGAATGAAGATGCAGCCTTGCAACCCCACATTCATTCAAGCTAAAAACGCGATTATTGCTGCTGAGGCCGCCATGTTCAAGGGAAAATACGCATGTGCGATTGCGAACGGGATGGCGAAACGTGGGCTTGGTGTGAATGCTGTATCTGCTGGTGACCCAGGCTCTGGACAATTCACTGCTAATCAGGACTTGCCAGCTGGCTGTACCAAGTCGTTTTAATCACCACCTTGCATCCAAAATTTTTTTAAAAAAGGTTTTTTTTTTCTCAAATGCATCATTTTCACTACACCATTAAAAACTTCAAGTATTATATATTCCTGCATTAAATAAAAAGTAACTAGAGTCTAATCTTCTTCAGAGGGCTCAAAGTAATAATTGATTCTGTCCATTCAGGACTTACTGAGTAGTAATCCCATGGGCTCAAGTTCCGAAGACCCCCACAGTTACAACAGTTTTGAGGTGCTGGAGGTGATGTTAATTCAGGGGTAGGTGATGCAACAGATTTAGAGAGCGGGCTAGGGCAAGGACTTTTTGATTGATTGGTATCTGAAGGTACGTCCAAAGTACGTTTCTTTGATTTCGAATTTAGCTCACTGTTGTTGGCCAGCAATGACGGTATCTTGAGATCAGTGGCAAACTTTTCGAAACCACTACCTGAAGGAGTTCTCAAGGTTTCCCCAAGTTTTAATTTGCGACGCATGTATCCAGCACTATGTGCCGGAGAAGGAGGTGGGATTATGTCGGCGTCATCATAAAAGTGTTCCACATCGTGTGGATAAAAGCAAGAGATGACTCTGTACTTGCAGTTGTCGCTTCCAACAATTGTGATGGTCAGTTTGGCAAACCCATGCTGTACTGGACGGGTGTTTGGTCTGTATGATGTTGTTGCGAAACGGCAGCGTTCAATGGCTTGGGGAATATCAGAACTTGAAACTTGCTTCTTTCCTTTTGTAGACTCAACTTCTCGATAAAGAAGAAAGGAGCCGTGGATGCGCGACGGTGACCATGATTCGCCATCTTCAGGAAGAATGATTATCAGAAACGGGAAACCAGAAACTATTCAAGAAAGTACCTCGCCATCTAGACAGTTGGGTATTTGCTGAAGACTCCATGAATACAATAACCGAGCCGCTTCGCAGCGATGCATTGGCTGGCACGACTCGCAGGGGTCGAATCACGCCTGCCAAACAAGCTTCAACGAGCAGTTGGGCATCCCGCTTGTCTTTCACGAAGCCAAACCAGGACTCAAATGGAGTAAGTTCCTTGCACGCTAGGGCTAGCTCCGAAGGGGCAGTGGCAGTGGCAGTGGCAGTGGGCTGGTTGCTTCCAAGCTCGGACCCATGTGCTCTGACACTTGCCTCTGTGGGAGGAATGGCTGAACCCAACAAGCTTGGCAAGTCGAGCGTCGCTGGTGCGGGCGTTCTTTGCGGCGAATCCAAGATGTGCAATTGCGTGGCAGTGGCTGTCTGGGGAAGCAAGGCCGAGACCGTAAGCATAATGTTCGTTGCGGTGCTGGATGGGTATTTGGTTCTGGTGCTAAGGATGTGGTGTTAGACGGCAGCGAGAGAATACACCTGACTTCGTTCACGCTTCTTACATTCAAGCTGTAGAGCGATGCGCTGCTAATTGCTAGATGCAGTTATGCTCCACTTGGAAAATAATTTCAGATTCATGAAAAAATTCAGAGTTATTTGTGGACCAACCCCCATGTGCTCCGAGTTTTGTCATCCAAGCTTACAAATAGCTTTAACCTTTTGGCAAAAGATAACAACTCAGATAACCTCATTGTTCTGATTCTATTTGGCTAACCCACAGGAAAAAAAAATTCATGTTCCGTTCGGTTCCCTCCTTTTCATATTTTTTTCGTCTGGTGTTTACGAAGGACTCGGAAGAAGAGTATTATATACTGTCTTATACTGTCTGCTGAAGTTGGCACAAATAAATCACCGCCATGAAAGTCAACTCAAATCACATTGTTCGGGGAGCATCGGCAATCCTTGTTCCTTACAAGGCACACCATGTAGAAACTTATCACAAGTGGATGATGGACCCGTTCCTGCTCGGTATGTTACGACCGTCATACAAGTGTAAGGAGGTTGAAAAGTTGAAAAGCCCATCTCAGAAATGACAGCTTCAGAGCCACTGTCAATCGAAGAAGAGTACGAAATGCAGAAATCTTGGGCCGTTGATGAAACAAAGCTTACATTTATCGTTCTGAGTCCTGGGATGGACGGCGCTAAGAACTCTTCGCCTGCCTCTGAAGTCGACATCCTCAAGGCTGGTATGGTTGGAGACGTTAACCTGTATTTCACTGACTTTGAAGATCCGCTGGGAAAGCCAGAAATCGAAGTAATGATTGCTGGTGAGTTCTCAACACTTGAAGCAAGTTCAAACTGAAAGGAAAAGGAATGAATCAGAACCATCAATGAGAAGAAAAGGTGTGGGCCTGGAAGCGCTTCAACTCATTATGAAATACGCTATGCAGCATGTTCCGTCTATTCACACCTTTGTTGCCAAGATTTCACTCAAGAATGAGGCGTCGAGGGCACTGTTTACCCAAAAGCTGGGATTCATTGAAGTTCGCATCGTAGAAGCTTTTGGAGAAGTTACTCTAGAAAAGACTGTGACCGCTGCTGACTTCAACGATTTGATGGATGTGGCAGACTATGATAAAATTGTTGAAGTGGTCACGGTTCAGGAATGATACCAAGAAAATGCCACCTTTTCCTTATTAATTCACTGATTTACCTATATGTCTTTTTTTATTAATGGGAGTATTCCTTTTTTGCCATTTTTTTAACGACAATCCCTCATATTGAATGGCCCACATGCTGACGCCTTCGGATCTCCATCGGATCCTTGTATCTGACATTATGGATATGAAAGCCGATATTCTCAGGCGAACCGACGCGTTATTGGCTCTGATTAGCACTTACGACAGAGGAGGAATCGCGTCGTCCAACCCATCATCGAAGCACTATTCCCCTCAGTCATTTGGAGCAGAACTATCTTCGGTCACCGCTTTGAATCAGCAGCTTCAGCTACAGCACCAGCAAAATATTCCTGACTCGCACCTTGATCTTGGTATTCGGTGGGACGAATCGGATTACACGGCTGATATTGACATCAACAAGTCTATCGCACCAAGTATTTTCAGGCATAAGGTTGATATTCGACGGAGCCCCACATCAGGAAGCATGGCTCCTTCCACGCGGACAAGTAACGGGCCTCGAAGAGGATCAATTTTTAGCATTATGAATTCATTCAACGCAATAGAGCAGCCCATTCCTATCTTAAGAAGTAAGAAGCAGACCATGATTTTCCCAACTATCATCGTCTGAAAAGAAAATATTTTGTAGAGCCCGAAACAAGGGAGGGGTCTCTTGCAAGTGGATTGAATCTGCAAGCCAGCAACGGAAAATTACAGCTTCCAGGAAGAAGCGCGACAAAAATGAGCAGAAGTAACAGCAGAATAAGAAATCCCAGCTCACTCAGCCGATCGCGTACTGTTGCTTCAAATGCAACAAACCAGCCTGCCTCTATCAGGTCCAGCGTTGGTGCTAGACCTGCTTCGAGTGCCGTCAATGCCGTTAAAAAAGAGGATTTTCCAATCAATCTTCAAGAAAAGCGATCCAGTGTTCTGACATCGAGTATTATGGCGTCAGGGAGTTTGGGAAGAAGCTCGGATGTGAATAAGGTCAAAGAATCATCGTCAGCTGATGCCTTGGATGCATCGGCTCTGAAGATCACTGATGATGCCTTTCTATCAGATATCCCCAGAGACCAACAGGAATCTCAACAAATCAACCAACAAAAGTTGCCTACCACATTGAAAATAAAGACTCAGCTTCGACAGCTGCAGACAATCAGCAGCAAGAATACGCTTGAGGGAACGAGTTATTCAAGTGTGGGAATGGCGAGTCGCTCTCTTGCTGGTGGTGAGACTCAGTCAAGCGGTGTCAGTATATCCAGAGTTCCCATAAAAGATGCTGAAAATGGGCAAACGAAAGCTGCTGGAACTTCAGATCACCATATTGTAATGAATTCAACGGGTGATACTGGAAGTGAGCCACCAGACACCACCAGTGGCGGATATAATCGGATTCTTTTTTACTTTTTGGTTCCGGCTTTTGATAATAAGGGCGGAATTTTGACGTTGGATCAGTTTGACCAGTCCGACTTTGATGACATCACCTTCAAGGAAAATGGGTTGCACCCAAAGTCCGTATTTTCTACGGTATGGGACTTTATCATGTCCAGTAAGTTGATAACAAGAGCTGGATATGATCGCAAACCATATTTTGTATTAGTATTCTATTCGGCAGTTTTGTGGCTCGTTCCATTCTACATTGGCTATGAGGAAAATATCCCTCACTCCATTTTTATTCCGTACGTCAAATATTTCGTGTCGGTGTGTCCACGAATCTTACGTTTTTTCCCCCAGAGTTGCGCTCATTTTCTCTGTTGATTCGTTGATAACATTCGTCACACCACAACCACAAGCACTCATAAACAAAATTTGTAGTTTCAGAGAGTACGAATCAATGCGACCGAATATCAGTCAATGGATCTTTTCGTGGCTGAAATATCAGCTTTTTATTGACGCTCTTTCTATCGTTGAGTTCACATCATACTTGGTTGACATGGGTGTTGATTCGAGAAAATTCCTTTAGATACCTTTTGAAATAATCCTAGAAAAAATTCCAGAAGCGAAATGGCTATCACTTTTTCATTTACTGCGCATGTATCGATTACCGTCGATGATGTCCCGTTGCGCCATTTTCAAACGATGTAGAACCAAACTGGAGGGGAAAATGGGGATGGGAATATCCACAGTGATACCAATCGCGATTGTTATCTTTTACTTTATACATGTGAATGCTTGCTTTATGTATTTGATTGGGAAGAGTACAGGGTTCATTGGATGGAGTGCGGTTTGGTTTGAAGCGAATACTGCAAACTTGGTGGACACTTATATTTGGACAATCTTTCAGGTGATTTGATTTCGCTACATTTTTTTGTTAATGACTGTTTCTCCTTAAAACTGTGTAATTGCTAGGCTGTGGGGAATCTTTTTCCAATGTCATTCAAGTATGAACAAAGATGCCTCCATACCAAGTACTCTGCAACTAAAAAGTAATCCATATATTTAGGCCACAAACTCCAGCCGAACAGCTTGCTGCTATCGTATTTATTGTTTGTGGAGCTGTTTTGGTTTGTTTTTCAACAAAACAAAATGAGTTATTAACATCCAAAAAAAATCAATTAACAGTATGCTATATTTATTGGATCTATTTCTTCAGCGGCAATGTCGATAGACTCGTCTGGTAGACTGTACAATCAAAAGATGGAGGAGTTGGTTGACTACGTCAAGTTCAAGAATCTGAGCGAGGAGACAAAGGAAAAGCTGATAAGTTATTATGAAACCAAATATCGCGGAAAGTATTTTGAGGAAGAGAATTTGTTGGCTGATATGAATGAGTCGTTGCGAACGGTAACCATAAAAAACACACTCGCCAACAGCATCAATATTTATTTCGAAGTGAAATTTATACAGGAGATATTGCATCAAAATACGAGAAGCTTAATTGAGAAGGTTCCATTTTTGAGGAGAAGCCAGCAAGATGGACGCGATGAGATTTTCTACAATAGGATCGCGACGGTATTGCGCGCACGCTATTTTATTCCGGGTGATTTGATTACCATTCAAGGGGACTCTGGAAGTGAAATGTTCTTTATTTTGTCGGGAAAGGTCCACGTATTTGTGTGAGCAACTTGAATATCCACCGATTCTGCAATAGTTTCTCACAGCGTCGTTTAGGAATGGGCATAAAGTTGTGTCTCTTTATGATGGTGCATACATTGGAGGTGAACCTTCGCGTGGTTTGCTATGCGATAGTAACTCCTTTACTTTCTTTAGAAGTGGCGCTGATCTCCAGAGTTCTTCGAACAGCTTCGGCACAAGCAGCTATGCCAACTGTAATGTATCGCTTAACATTTCAGGATTTCCACACCATCATATCAGAGTTTCCAGATATGCAGCTACGAATCAATAAGCTCGCGCTGGAACGCGAACGGATGATTAACCATCAGCTGAAAAGTATCTTACATCCTGAAAAGTAAAGTTTCAGAATAAACTAGCTCTGACTTGATATCAAATTTTAATCATCCATAAATGGGTTGTAACCCTGTGTTTTATTTGGAAAAAGCAGCAATGCCAACCGTTATCTATCGATTTGTATAAAGCAACAGAGTGAGAAAAAGATAAACCAGTAGAAATAAAAAATCTTGACAGAAAAGAATTGTCTGATTTTAAAAAAACGTGTACCAGTGCTGGATGCCACAACAACTTGTAAACCCCTCTGATGTTCAAAAAGCACTACTCTCGGATATTTTAGATATGAGGGCTGATATTATCCGTCGGACGGACGCGTTGATTGCCCTTCTTCGCAGTGAGGCGTTTGGCGGCCCATTGCCTCTCAATGTCCCAGCAACCCCCAACCCGGCAGCCCATCGCAGCTCTCTGTTTCTCAAATCTTTGAACAGAAAGTCTTTTACCGGTGTCTCAGTCGTAGCCCCATCCACCGCTCCAATCGTGGCGAGAAAATCCAACACGAGCATGTTTGGTCAAGAAGAAGCATCGAACGAGCCCATGATTGTGCCCACTGATGATCCAAGCGACATATCAACTTATTTGGATATGGGTGTACGGTGGGATGAGGCAGATTACGCAACGTCAGCCAGCAAACAAGTGCCACAAAATGCAGTCCATTATAAATTGGCTCGGAAGCGGCAAGCAATGAAAGCCAAGGGAGGAGGAGACGCAAAGCCATCCTCGATTTTTAAAATCATGAATACCAGTATGGCGAGTACGGGGACGTTTTCATTGAGAAAGTTGAGGTCTCCTGAAGATTCTGTTACGCGACGATCGTCCGTGAGGGAAGGGCCGAACCGGGAGTCAGTACAATCCCGCATTTCTTCGAATCAGCAAATAAACACGTCGCGGCAATCCATGCGGAAAAGTCCAAGTGAGGTGCTTCCAATTGTTCGCGTTCGCTCGTTTGGGTCTGTGAATTCAGTGAAAAAGACGGCGGAAGATAATAATGCTACGAACACGATTATTGTGTCGGACTCTTCACCGGGAGGTACACTCGGAAAGAGAAGAGCATCTCATTCTCTTTTGCTGGACCCTTCAAGGATATTGCCGACTGTTGTTGCAAGCTCAAAAGATGTAACACATCCCAGTACCAATATTTCAATAGTACAAACCGCGGCTGTGGGAAGAGCGAGCGCTGTTTCCGTTGGTATTTCATCGAATGACGATGTCCACCAAACGGAAACAATGACTGCAATTGAGAACGAGAATATGGCAAAACACGAGCAAGAAATGTATGAACACTTCACGCAATACGACAGGATTTTCTTTTATTTCTTGATACCCGCTTTTGATGGGAAGGGCCGGATTCTGACTCTGGATCAGTTTGATCAAAGTGACTTTGATGGTATTTCGTTCCGACAAAATGGAATCCACCCCAAGTCTTGTTTCAGCACTTTGTGGGATTTCGGAATGTCAAGTATGGACGATTAGCGCCCCATAATATCTGTACTGAAATACTTTCGAACCCATAGTTGTATTCATCGCCATCCTTTGGGCGATTCCTTTCATAATCGCCTTTCAGGAAGAAGTAGAAGCAAATATGATATCGGCTATATCAATTGGGTGAGTAGTCTACTGTAGAGGAATCAAAATATTATGCAATACGCAGGCCATTTCAACTTTAAAACTGACTTTTTTTTGTGAAGTATTTCGGCCGTTTTCGTCCTTTGATTCGGCAGTTTCGTTCGTTTGTCCTCAGCCACAAGCAGAGTCAAGCCCATTATGCAGCTTCCGAGAATACGAGGCAATGAGACCGGATTTAGATGAATGGATGATGTATTGGATTAAGTACGTTGCGTTTTTGGACCTCATATCTGCGGTCAGTGTGTATCAATCTCCACCAGTTTTTTTTTTTTTTGCTGTAATTAAAAGAGCCATCAAATAGATACCCTTTGAATTAATACCCACAAGCAACCCCAACTTTGTCTATTGCTTTCTCATACGGTTTCTCAGATTCTATAGACTCCCATCCATGCTGACGCGATGCGCCATTTTCAAACGAATAAAAACGCATCTCGAAGAATCGTTTGGAACAGGGATATCAACTGTCATTTCTCTCACTGCACTCATCTTTGCGTTTATTCATATCAACGCGTGTGCGATTTACATCACTGGAAAGGCTGGTGGGTTTGCTGGGTGGAATAATATTTGGCCGGACTTCAATGGTGCGTCGTATTGGCGGGTGTATTGCTGGACAGTTTTTCAAGGGGCTGGGAATCTGTTTCCCATGTCATTGAAGTAAGTTGTTTATAGTAGAGTGTATATGCCTGATTATCGGTTCGTTTAGACCATTAACTGCTGCTGAGCAACTAGTTGCTATTCTTTTTATAGTTTCTGGTGCCGTTTTGGTAATTTCTTTTTTTGTTTTTATTTTGGGGAATGAATGAATGAGTTTTGACGTCAGTAATATTCTTTAGTATGCTGTCTTTATTGGATCCATTTCTTCTGCTGCAATGTCGATCGATTCCTCTGGTCGGTTATATAATCAGAAAATGGAAGAACTTGTGGACTATGTCAAGGTACATATACAGTTTTCTTAGCCTATGTACCAGCTCTGACACTAAAATTGGACGACAGTGGAAGAATTTGAGTGATGAAACAAAGAGAAAATTAGTCAGCTACTATGAAACAAAGTATCGCGGGAAATATTTCGAAGAAGAGAGTTTATTGGCAGATATGAACGAATCACTGCGAACCGTATGTCCACAGACCCCACTGCATTTTTGTTTTTTGTTTTACGTCAACCAACACTCATAATCATGTCATAATCAGGAAATTTTGCATCAAAACACGCGAGATTTAATCGAGCAGGTTCCGTTCCTAAGAAGAACAAAGAATGATGGCAGAGATGAGGTGTTTTACAATGGAATTGCAAATGTCCTGCATGCGCGATATTTCATTCCTGGAGACTATATCACCAAGCAAGGAGACACTGGGCTGGATATGTTTTTCATTCTTTCCGGGAAAGTGCATGTCTTTGTGAATGGGCACAAGGTTGTCTCTCTCTATGATGGCTCATACATTGGAGGTTTAAGTTTTATTTTTCCATGAATAATGCGTTCTCCGTCATAGTAACGATAAAAAAACAGAGGTTGCATTGATAGCCAAGGGACAGCGAACAGCTTCTGCACGGGCGGCAATGCCTACGGTTGTGTATCGACTGACATTTCAAGATTTTCACACTGTGATTGAAGAGTTCCCAGATATACGGAAACGTTTTGATAAACTTGCAAAAGAACGTGAGAAAATGTTGAGTCGTTCATGAAATAAAAAAACCTACGATGTCACCACCTTTATTCCCGTCAAAAAAGTAGTAACGCTGCTACGCCTGTTGCTTCGACGGAATCGACCTCAAAGCATACAAGAATGACGTTGATACGCGTAAAACAGGCAACAAATCCACAAAAGGTGAATCAAGGGCGATCAATAGCAATGCCCGCTTTCGCCAAAAGAGACCCAATTCAATGCCTTCCGCGCAAAAAAAGAAAGGATTCTATGCATCTGGCGTCTATTAGGGCGATTGGAAGGGAGGGCATCAGCCAATTTCGATATCCGACTTTATACTTGATTTTTATCTTGTGCAGTATTGGTCCGGCTGACTTTCATTGAATACATCCTGACCGAGCTGCCCTTATGGAATACTGGTCCCCTTCACTGATTTGACGAGTGACACGTAAGATCCAATCTTTGCTCATGTAAGAAGCTGTCATTATCTGTGCATTATCATCTGACGTACACCCATTTTCATTATATCCTAAACGAATATCCAAAAATGCGGATAAATCAAGAAGGATCGACAATTAATAATGATGATGACACAGAACGAAAATGATGTTGTTGATAACAAAAGGATAGAAGCAAATATAACTCTATGTTCCGTAAGAATTAAGGATGAAAAGCACGTTTCCAGAATTTAGATTTTGCATCAAATTATTTAGTAGTTGGAATGACAATTGTCTGAAAATCCCGATGTTGACCCAAACTGAGCTGCATCGGGCTCTGATCGCAGACATTATCGAACTGCGGACGCAAACCATCTTCAAGACAGACAAACTGCTGAGTATGCTAGGGGGCGGACCGGGTATTCCCCTAAGCGGGCTTGCCCGCGTGCAGCTCGATCACCCGAAGCCGCTCAAGGCCACCAAGAAGGCCAAGATGCAGAAGTCGCACTTTGACCTCTGGCCTGCGCTGGGAGCCCGAGGACTACGCGGCGGCAGGCGGCGGCGGCGACGCGAAGCCGGCGGGGGTCTTCTCGGCGGAATCCAAGGCGTCGACGCTGTCGCTGGACGGCCGCGCGTCGCACTCGTCCGCGAGCTTCCCGGACCAGCCGCCGCGCGTGCCTAGGACGTCCCTGACGAAGGCGGGCCTGGTTCATCCGGGCGGCCAGGGGAGGCGGCGCGCGTCGCTGGCCGCAGACGCGCAGCTGTCGCCGCTGGCGGCGCCGCCGGCCCAGGCAGTCAGCCGCACGCCGTCGCAGTGTTCGCAGAGAGAAGCGTCAGAGCCCGCTGTTAATTAATAATGCGCTGAGTCTGCCCGACGCGTCTGTCCAGCCATCGGCAAATAACATTGGGGATTCGTCGGCGGTCGATATACCGCCTGTCGAGACTGTAGGCGGCCGAAAATAAGTATAAATCAGAAAATGATGTCAACAGTCTGCTACATCCCCCTCAGTCTCCGCCTACGCTTCCGTCGATAACAATCATTGAAATAACATCCGCGCAAGATGACGAAGAGCCCAGTCTTGCCAAACCGCAATCTCTATGCGTTTCTAATCACAGCTCTAGTAATACCAACTCATTGCAAAGATCGACCACCTCAAAACTAAGCAGTAACCAGAAAGACCCAGTCTCACGAAAAGTGTCAAGGAAAGTAGGCCTCAAGGATTCATCCTACTCGTTTGAATCCCGCAATGATCAATCTAAAAACGATATGAGCGAAGACGGAAACGGCGATGACGACAACAACTATGATGATGATGATGATGATACGGATTCCAGTTCTGAAAGTGTAAATAGTTCCATCTTGCCAAACTATGTTATGGCAAGCAATCCGAATCAGCAAATTATTGGAACAGATTCTTCAATCAGTATCAACAGATACCCCAGCGCATTAAGATCTAAAGTCTATAAACCATCTGTAGTAGCTCAATACGCTGCACGAAAAGCAATCTTGAAGATGCCAATGGCTCATGCCGATGCACCCGATGAAAAGTTTTCACAACGAGGAATCAACAAAAGTCCAGACCTTCCGTCCTCTGGAGTTCCACCAACCACCACGCCGCTTCCGCCACCACCTGGTCCTGTTCCCATACAGCCGCGGCAAATACAGGAACAAGTGTCGTTAATGTATCATACGTATTTAGTTTGGCTCTTGATTCCGGCGTTTGATATCAAGGGACGGAAGCTTACGATGGATCAGTTTGATTTGACGGATTTTGATGATATTACGTTTCTGTTTAATGGGTTGCATCCGAAATCTTATTTTAGTACAATGTGGGACTTTATGATGACGAGTTTAGTAGTAGTTTCTATCGCCGATCGCCAAAGGCGGGATTTGCGCTGAAGGCGTGTTTGTTCTCCATCTTGTCTCGCCTTGGGGCGATAAGTTCTACTTGCATTATTGATTCTAAACTCTTTTGCAAAAAAAAAAAAAATTACAGTTCTATATTTTATTTGCTTGTGGATCATTCCCTTCATTGTATGCTACAACTCTGACATATCGATTGAATTCTCGTTGTATCTATCGCTGATTGTATCGACAATCTTTGCACTTGACTCCATTATATCTCTATTGACGCCTCAACCGTCCTCCATCAACGTAATGTGCAGTTTTCAAGGAGTACGAGTCCATGCGGCCGAACATTGAAACTGTGGGTGATACATTGGTTGAAGTCGCAGCTTGTTTTGGATGTTGCATCAGCAGTTGAGTAACACCTACTTTTTTTACACTCTTTCCATAAGAACTCTTACAACCAACCCAACAACCAAAAAAAAATACTATAAAACATTATTTTTTTTAGTTTCCTTTTGAACTCATCTTCCAGCACTGGGATAACTACATATTCCTATTCCTGCTACGCCTTCTGCGATTCTACCGACTCCCCAACATGATCAAGCGATGCGCGTTCTACCGAAACATGAGAAACCAAATCGAATCGAAAATGGGGGCGGGGATATCCAAAGTGATACCGATCGCAATCGGCATGTTCTTTTTCATACACATTAATGCGTGTACAATCTATTATAGCGGGAGAGTCACTGGGTTTGTGGGGTGGGGTCAATTATGGATGCATAGGGATATGGCGAATATTCATGAGTATTATACGTGGACGTTTTTTCAGGCGACTGGGAATATTTTTCCAATGTCGTTCAAGTATGTTGTTGTGATTTTTTTTTTTTGTATATCTCGTTCCGCTAGGGTTTTTTTTTTTTTATTTGAACTTTGTGTTTCTTTTCCTTTTTTGTAGACCTCAAACGCAAGTGGAACAGGTTCAATCCATCATGTATATCGTATTTGGTGCTGTTCTGGTAAGTCCCTCTTTTCTCCTTTTTTTTCTTCATCCCCTCGATCGCACCTCAAAAAATCTTCTAACTGCCATAAAAAAAAAACCAACCCCCTCATTAGTACGCTGTGTTTGTTGGTTATGTATCATCTGCAGCAATGTCGCTAGACGTATCAGGTCGATTATACCAACAGAAAATGGAAGAACTCGTGGAATACGTGAAATGGAAAAAGCTGGGTGAAGAAACAAAAGACAAACTGATTAGTTACTATGAAACCAAATATCGAGGCAAGTATTTTGAGGAAGAGACGTTGTTGGCGGATATGAATGAGTCGTTGCGGACTGTAAGTTTTTTTTTTTTTTTTATCGAGGGAAGGGAAATCAAAGTGTTACTGAACGTGAGTTTTCTTTTTTTTTTTTTTTTTGGATAGGAAATATCATTACATAATACACGGGCATTGATTGAAAAAGTGCCCTTCTTGCGGCGGATAGAGAATGATGGGAGAGATGAAATCTTTTTAGTCGGATAGCAACTGTTTTGCATGCTCGATATTTCATACCAGGGGACTTTATCACTCAACAAGGTTGATTCTTTTGTAATCAAGATTTACCAAGAAAGATCAGAAAGACTGATTATTTTTGTTATTATTATCAGGTGATAGTGGGTCTGACATGTATTTTTTGCTCTCTGGGAAAGTAAATGTGTTTGTAAATGGATCCAAAGTCGTTTCTCTCTATGACGGATCATTCTTTGGAGGTAAGAGTCCTTCTCAATTAAATAACCCTATGGTTCCACCCTGAACTGGAATGATCAAAAAATAGAGGTTGCACTGATAACAAGGGTATTGCGAACAGCAACTGTTCAAGCGGCAATGCCGTGTGTATTATATCGGTTGTCCTATATAGATTTCCATTCCGTCATTGGAGAGTTTCAAGACATGAAGACTCGGATATTGAAATTGGCGCAGGAGAGAGAACGGATGATGGCGAAGCAGGCGCAAGCTACTACACCGGCGGTAGCGGCGCTAAGAAAGAGTTCTAGAAGTGCAGCTCACTTAAAGAGTGCCTTGAGTGTTGCCTAATAAATGACGTGATTAGAAGGAAGTAAAAAAAAAAAACTGTGGTTTGATGATAGTTTGTCAACAAATTCAAAGTGAAGGAGGGATTTACACGAGAGACCGTTTGAACGAGAAATGAAGTGCAGCAATCCCAACTGTGTCGAGTTTCAATTTCTGCTGACCGACTTTCTGGAGTTGCGGACTGAAATTTTAAACAAGACTGAGAAGTTGGTGGCACTGCTTGGGAACAACAACGGCCTTGTCCCTCCCCCGCAAGAACCACCCGCTATCGCGGTCGATATCGATAGGCACTGGGGAGAAAGACAAGGAAAAGGACAAGGACAAGGACAGGCAGAAGTCGCCGCGCGAAGAGGCGTTGAAGCGCTTTGACTTTGAGGTCCAAGTCGAAGACGACAGCGACTTGGCGGACGAGGCGCACAGCTCGCACCTCGACCTCGGACTGCGGTGGACGCCGGCGGACTACCGCGCGGACAGCGACGTCAACAAGTCGGCGGCGCCCGGCGAGCTGTTTGACAAGCGCAGCGCACGCGGCCGCCCGGCGAGCGTGCTGAGTGCGCTGGGCGCCGGCGGCGGGCGGAGTGCGCGCGCGTCGGCCGGCAATCTTCGACGCGCGCGCGTCGACGGCCACGCGAAGTCCGCACAGCCGCCGAAACAACAACGCCGCCGCCGACGAGCCCGCCGCGGCGCACGTCGCCTGTCAGCATCCCGAGCATCAACTGCGCCGCGTCGAACGAGTTCTTGCGCGCAAAGGCGGACTCAGTGGTCGAGAATACGCTTCTCGTCAGACAGCATCGACAGCAGCATGAGCTCGCCCGAAGCGCCCAGTCTCGGAAACTACGTGTTTGGCTCGAGTCCAAATGCAATGAAAAAAGACTCAAAGAAGAAACACAGACTGTCGCTGGTGGGCGCTTCCAATCTGCAGACAATCAACAGCGCGAGCGGCCTCAGGAGCGATGATGGCTCTGTGCATCGCTCAACGCCGTCCTTTGTTGAACCAAAGAAGGACTTGCCTCCTTCAAGCATGCTCAAGTATACATTTGGATCCATAAAGTCTACTGGAACTGGAAAAAAGGTCCTACAGACCAAATGTCGAGTCATGAGACTGAGAATAATAATGGTTCCTCGTCTGTGATTTCTGTTAAGTATGGGACCCCAAAACTCGATCATCAAGATGGGTTCCACAACAGCAACAACACTTCTAAAAAGGCATCAAACTCTATCAATATTGTGGTCCCCAATGCACCACGGAGAAAATCAGGACTTCAACACATGTATGTGGCGGGACAAGAGGAAACGTCTCCACCTGTACCACAATCGCGTCGAACAAGTTCGAAATACACGAGACCAATGAGTGTTATGACTCAAAGAGGGACAGGAAGTGAGTTGGATGGCAAAGACAAGGAAGACGTGGATTTTGTTACATCTCCTACCACCACCCCTGCTCAAAAGTCCGTAGTAAATTCCATCTGGCATGGATATTTGTTTCTCTTTTTGCTTCCCGCTTTTGACAACAAAGGACGACCTTTGACCTCAGATCAATTTGACGGTTCTGATTTGGATGGAATTAGTTTTGGAGTTCACGGATTACATCCAAAGTCATACTTTTGCACTGCATTAGATTTCGTAATGTCTTGTGAGTGTCTCCGGTTTTTTTATTTTATTTTATTTTATTTTATTTTATTTTATTTTTTATTTTATTTTTTTTAAACTTTGTTCTTACCTTTCTAAATCCTTCATTAGTCTTGATGTTTGCATGTCTTTGGATTGTACCCTTCATCATTAGCTATCATCTGGATTACGCATCGATACTGGGACTGTCCATGATGTTTGATTCTTTTTTTCAATTCTTTAGCCTTTTAATTTCATTATTATACTTATTGTTTGATCATCCCAGAGTCACGACAGTATTCGCTATAGATACTACGATATCCTGTTTTACTCCACAGTCATCCAACCTGCACGCAATGTGCAGCTTCCGAGAGTATGAAGCCCTGCGACCTCCCTTGCAAGAGTGGATTGTCCACCATTGGTTGAAAATACAGCTGCCGATAGATTTTTTATCAGTGGTAAAAGATTCACAAAGAAGCTCGGCTTCCCACATCCCCCAAAAATCTAACCAAAAAAAAAAAAAAAAAAAAAAAAAAAAACTAGATTCCATTCGAGCTATACTTTAACATGGATCTGTTTATCGAGCGTCCACTCCTTCGCCTGCTCTGCCTCTTCCGAATACTAAGGTTCTATAGACTCCCAAGCATGATATCCAGATGTGCAATCTTTCGGAAAATGAAGTCTGGGATGGAGTCCAAGATGGGAACAGGGATAAGCAAAGTGGTCCCGCTGATGATTGCAATCTTTGTGTTTATCCATTTCAATGCGTGTACGATTTTCTTTGTGGGTAGTTTGAGTGGGTTTGTTGGGTGGAGTACTGTTTGGATGGAGTTTGATGATGCGGATGGTGAGGGGGGTTTTTTTTGTTGAATGTTTTTTTTTCCTTTATTTTTGCAATTAACGTTATACTTCAGTTTTGAGGTTTTACATTTGGAGTTTCTTCCAAGCGGCAGGGAATCTATTTCCCATGAGTTTTAAGCCGCAGACCGCGGTTGAGCAAGTGGTGGAGTGTTTCTATATTGTGGTTGGGGCCGTTTTGGTGAGTTGGTTGTAAAAATTAATTCTTGATTCTTGAGGGGGTTTTCTTAAAAATTTATTTGTCGTAGTATGCTGTTTTTATTGGTTCGATATCTTCAGCGGCAATGAGTATTAATCCGTCTGGTCGGCTGTACAATCAAAAGATGGAGGAACTGGTGGATTACGTGAAATGGAAGAAGCTTGGAAATGCTACGAAAGAGAAACTCATTAGTTATTATGAGACAAAGTATCGTGGGAAATACTTTGAAGAGGATAGCTTGCTGAGTGATATGAACGAGTCGTTGAGAACTGTGAGCTGGCCTTTTTTTTTTTTTTCTCTTGTATCCCTTCTAAACAGGTGACAATCGGGCAAAAACTTTTTTTTTGGTATACAGGAGATTTCGTTACACAATACAAGAGCATTGATTGAAAAGGTTCCCTTCCTACGACGAACAGAGAATGACGGACGCGACGAAATCTTTTTCAACCGAATCGCGACAGTATTACATGCGCGGTATTACATCCTGGGAGACTATATAACCAAACAAGGAGATAGTGGGTCAGACATGTTTTTCATTGTCAGTGGGAAGTTGAATGTGTTTGTGAATGGAACCAAAGTTGTCTCGCTTTATGATGGTGCTTATATAGGAGGTAAATTGAGCACACTACAAAAAAAAGATTCGCGTGAAACTAATATTAAAAAAAAACTCTCGTAGAAGTGGCATTGATATCGAAAGTCCTGAGAACAGCAACAGTTCAAGCTGCAATGCCGTCAGTGCTATACCGACTGACGCATACTGATTTCCATGCGGTTATTAACGAGTTTTCGGATATGAAGATGCGGATAGATCGGTTAGCCCGTGAGGGGAAAAAAGATGGTTCGTGAGGCTGAGGAGGGGATTTTTGCTAAGCCGACGATATCGCGACAAGTGTCCAACTAAGATTCTATGTGTTTATACTTGAAAAAAGGAAGGGGGGACTGTTATTATATTATAATTATTTATAATTTTAATTTATTATTTTAATTTATAGCCTTACTTTAGTTCATTCTTTTTTATTATTATTGACGATGTCGTTGCTCTCGCGCCTAGGACCACGCGAGACCAGTGCAACCTCCCGGCCAATCAACTACGGGAATGAATCTCTAAGTCTACAGACTGCATTTGAAAACGAAGACAGCGATTTAGCCTCAAAGTGGTTTGCACTGGACTTGAGCAATCTGAACCCATCAGAAACCGACGAAGAAACTGACTTTGACGCGGCGCAAAACTCTCTGATTTCTTGTTTCAATACATCCGAAAACGACAGCAGCGAAGCCTTTTCACACTTCAACTTTGCTGCTCAACTTGTGCTCAACAACCTGGCCCAGGAAACTGGATGGGTCCTGGGCCCGCTTCGTCAGCTCAATCTAACACTATTTCGGCTTGCGAAAAAAGCGGGTGGCCTCGAAGAAGCGGCGCGGACAATGAACAAGGCTTTTAGTGTCTGCGCAACGGATCGAGTGAATCCAATCACCAAATCGCGTAAATGGGGCATTTACTATCTCGCCAACATCCTGTTCCGCACCTACTTTTGCGTAAACAAGCTCAATCTGTGTAATAACTTGATTCGATCGTTTAAAGGATTGGATTTGCCGCCGTTGGAGGCTTTTCCTGTGGCGGATCGAGTTACCTATTGTTATTACATTGGTGTTTTGGCGTTTTATGAGGAGCAATATTCAAAAGTTTGTGGACTATTTTTTTTTTTTTTTTTTTTTTTTTTTTTTTTTTTTTGGGTTGCCAGATGTTGGGCTAAAAACCGTCGTTAAACTTGCAAGGCCCAAGAAAATCTGTCGTTTGCATTACAGAACTTTGCACCACTGACAAGTCCCGAAAGGATCCAGAACCGCGTTCTGCTGTTGACGCATTTGATTCCCATCAATCTTCTTACGGGTATATCCCCATCTCCTGCGCTCTTTGAGGCGCACCCGCAACTAGATCATCTTTTTCGTGACTTGGTCGGGGCTATTGGTGCTGGTCTTTTGGGAACATTTGATGACTTGCTTGCTCAGAAGCAGAAGGCGTTGATCAAAGCGGGTGTTTATTTGACGATGGAGAGGTGTCGGTTGATTTGTTTTCGGAATTTGGCGAAAAGAGTGTGAGTGGTGCTGTTTTCCTTACTTTTATACTGACAGACAAGAAGTTGACACCACTTTTCACAAATGGACAGGTTTTTGATTCGTGAGAAAAATACTCGATTGGTGCTTCAGGATATTTTGACGGCTGTAACAGTGGCTGGCTGTGTTGCAGATATGGATGAGATTGAGTGTATGGTCGCGAATTTGATTGATAAAGTGAGTAGTTTTGGTATGAATTCATATGATGTGGAGGTTTATTTTTAAACTTGATTTTTTTTTCTTATCAGGGTCTCTTGAAGGGCTATATTTCGCACGAGAAGTTGGTTCTTGTGTTGAGTCCAAATAACGCGTTTCCAGCGCTCAGCTCTGTTTCTGTATAAATGCCA
Source organism: Obelidium mucronatum (assembly GCA_025765595.1). NCBI lineage: Eukaryota > Fungi > Chytridiomycota > Chytridiomycetes > Chytridiales > Chytriomycetaceae > Obelidium > Obelidium mucronatum. The sequence continues at coordinate 290,960 of JAIVFH010000040.1, forward strand.
CAAATATATAAAGAAAGCTGACTCTCCCCCCGTACAGATGGATATTTTTTTTTGTCCCAGTGATTTTCATTCCTTTCAAAAAGAGATTGCCCAGACAGTCCTTCTTTTTTAAGAACCGAAGCTGCAGGATTACACCTCGACGATCGAGGACAGTAAAATCGATTGGAAACTCAATATCTTTGCCAGCCTTAGTCCTGCAAGTGTCCAAAGAATGAACAACTTTGCTCAGAAGGAGTTCAACACTATTGTTGCAGGATCATGTATCCTGGCAATGAACGCAGGATTTATTAACGTCGTCACGCTTGCTGGTGTTTTTTCTGTAACTGTTTCTCACGTGGTAAGCTCTATTTCTTATGAGGAACGCGTGACTTTTGTGGTAATGTTGATTCCACGGATTTCAAATAGACAGGAAACGTGTCCCGTATTGCCATATCTATCTTTCAAGGAGATATTACAACACTAAGCTTAGTTACATCTATTCTATTCTCCTTCATGTTTGGTGCCTTCATATCAGGATACATGGTCGGGGATGGAAAGTTTGTGTTGGGTCGATCTTATGGATACGCGCTAATGCTGGAAAGTGCGATGCTATTTATAAGTTTTTTAACTCTAAGAGGAGAGTATATTGTCGGAGAGTGGTGTGCGGCTTTTGCTTGTGGACTTCAGGTGTTAAACAAAAAAAATTGTTGGTTCGATTTCGTGTCTAATTGCGATTCCCCTTAAAAAAAAGAACGCTATGGCGACAAGTTACAGTGGCTTAGTTGTTCGAACTACTCATATGACTGGAATCGCAACAGACATTGGAAATATTCTCGGACAGGCGTGCCGTCAAGACAGCAATGCCGAGGTCTGGAGATTATACGTCCATGTACCTATCTTGATTAGTTATTGTTTTGGTGGAGTTCTTGGTCAAATCGCGTGTAAGTTTTTTGCCAGTGATAAAGTCATATTGGCTAAATTGTTTATCCCTTCATCTTAGACTACTTCCTGAAAGAAGAATCCCTGCTTGTACCATGCTTCTTCACAGGAATCACGGCTGGAATCTATCTTTCCTTGCCATTCATCCAAACCGCGACTCAACACTATCTACACCGTGAGATGTTACAAAAGAAGGGACCAACACGACGTTCAACTTTGGAGATCCGTATGGTTGGTGACCCACGTCAAGTCGGCGGTGTCATACTCACCGACGCGAAAAGCGTTCCTGGCCTCAATCACGCAAACAGTGATATGGAGATTCGAGAATTCTTTGGAGATGTGAATGATAGTTTTGATGAGCTGGACGTTGAAACTGGAAAAGCAAAAGACGCCAAAGGAAAGGAAATGACAAAAGCAATTGTTGTGGAAAAGTCTAATACTTTGGGTGGTGGAAAGTATGTTGGAGTGTTGCAGGATGAGGGAAGCACCGAAGTCCTGACGTCAAATCATCCAATGCAGTGAATTTTTAGGGGGAGTAATATGCTGCTACAGATTTGCCGTTCGAAATCACTTTTTTTTTTGGATTGCAACCGTTTATTAGAATCGTTAAGAATATACTCTAGTCTTATAAAGAAAAATCACTAAAATTTGATAGACAGGATGTAGCCTTTATAGCTCAGTGGTAGAGCGCAGCACTTGTAATGCTGAGGTCCGTAGATCAATCCTGCGTGAGGGCATTACCATTACAATCGCTTTTCATCTGGAACGATATTTAAATGTTTGATGTGTCAAAATCCGCCCAAAGGCTCTCTAACTGAAGTAACACTATTGTGCTTTTTGCTCAAAATCAAAAAGATGTCCCCTTTCTTTCCGGCGGAGACGGAGAGCGTCTTTTATTCGTGGTGGTGGTGGAGTGAGAAGAACGAGAAGTTTTTTGGGACAAGGTGTGATTGCTGATAGTGACGGCGATGAAGCGAGCAATAATGGTGGATGGAGCGACGATGATGATGTGGGCTACAGTGAAGATGATGACGACGAGGATGCTGAGGATGGAATTCCGCGGATTCTAATTGTGATGGAATTGGCGATTCATGGAACAATGATGGACTATATCAATCGAGTACAAGGCAGTGGGGGCGTCGGTCAAGATATTTGGATGCGATGGGCGAAACAGTTGGCCAGTGCAGTGGATAATGTACATTCCTTTGGGTTTATCCATCACGATATCAAGCCTCATAATTGTTTGGTGAGTTTCTTGGCGAAATTTAAAATGAGTTTACTGATATTTATTTGGAATAGTTGACTGAGATACGGTGCTCAGTACGTTCCGTCAATTTTTCAAAAAACAAAAAAAGAGTTTCTGACCAATCGAGTTTCCAACCAATCAGATTTCACCTCCAGAACGTCAAAAGAATCACCAATGTACAGGCCCCCCTCGTTTACCACGTCCTTCTGCCACCTCTGCCAATCTATCATTAGGATTGCGGGGCTCGTGGCAGGAGTTTTACTTCTTCTGGTTGTCATGAACAACTGCTCGGCGGACCTCCTCAAAGGCTCCCCAATCTTGCTGCTTCGGAGTGCTTCCATCGAAGCGTGTTGAGTATTACGCATAAAAGATACAATATCACTTGCACTACTTAACAGAGATTAGAAATAAACTATAAGTTATACGGATTGAATAATTCAACTCGAATCTTTATTAATAGAATAAAAGGAGTTTCCGTGATTCGAACCTGGGGCATAACGCTCTCAAAGCCAGCGGATGACCGCTGCACCAAACGCATCTTTCCTGCATGCTTTCCAAACCAAAACACCATAATACATCGGCCGTGCGCTGCCGAGATTAAGGGACGCCTTAACCAGAGATGGGTTATGCTTTTGGACCTTGGCGGCATGTGGTTTTAACAGCTGCTCACATGTAGAAAGATGAAGACATTTTGTAAATGTAACCTTTATTATTGAGTATTAACGCCGTCAGACGGCGATAAATTTCCCCTTCACAAATTTCCCCCAATTGGAAATCGCCATGTCAAGTTGATGCACTGCCTCAATGGGCAAATGGGATACGAGGTTTTCAACCTCAACAGGTCTCAATGGGACCATGTAAAAGACTAAAGCAACAGTAAAACGCTATAAAAGCGGAGTCTGTGGCAGGGAAAAAGATAACAACTTGTCTCCTGAGAAACAATTAACCACATAAAG